>PVIY010012004.1:0-63485 GCA_004026745.1 Myrmecophaga tridactyla | reverse complement strand
TCCCTTCAGCTCCAATTACCCAATATCTTACCCTATTTCTATCTCCTGATGATCTCTGTTACCAACAACATATTCCAAGTTTATTCACTAATGTCGGTTCATATCAGTGAGACCATACAGTATTTGTCCTTTAGTTTTTGGCTGGTCTCACTCAGCATAATGTTCTCGAGGTCCATCCATGTTGTTACATGCTTCATGAGTTTATTCTGCCTTAAAGCTGCATAATATTCCATCGTATGTATATACCACAGTTTGTTTAGCCACTCTTCTGTTGATGGACATTTTGGCTGTTTCCATCTCCTTGCAATTGTAAATAATGCTGCTATAAACATTGGTGTGCAAATGTTCTTCTTCATAGGGTTTTTGTCAGGATTAAATGAGGGACCTGGGAAGATCTGTGGGACTTAGTAAGAGATCATCAACTTTTGTCGGCATGGTTCTTAGTCTGGTCCATTTCACGACATTTGCAAGATATTTCTCAAGACCAAGGGACCCTACTCCTTACTCCTTCCCTTCCCTCCACCTCCTCTTTTTCCTTCTTCTCCTTCTCTTTTTCCTCCTCCTCCTTCTTCTTTTTGCTTTTTTATTACCATATTACCATTCAAACCATATAAAGAGTAGGATTCTGTTTTTTTGTTGTTGTTGTTGTTACTCAGTTGTTAATATTAGATTGTAATAAGATATTTTACTATAAATCTGCTGAATTAGAAAAAAAACAACCAATGACTGTATTTCAAAATCCGAGACCTGATTTCCTCAGCTTAACGGCAAGATTTCAATAGAACCGATACACTTTGATCACCAAGATTCCAAATTGTCAGACTTTCTGACATTACAACTGCAACTTTGGTTAGTGCTATACATTATTTTAACCAAATTTTCCCTTAGCCCTAACGAGTTTCACCAGACTACCTCTCCAATTGTGTGTTATGTACAATTACCATTCTTACACAAATTCTGAGCTCTTCTGTCCACAGCTTTTATCTCCTCTTTAGCCAGCTTCATTCTATCTACCCACTCATTGCCTCACTCCCTACCCAGGGTTCACTTTGTATTACTCAGTCCTAGTCAGGATAGCGCTCCCTTTAGGAAGTCTGAATTTCTCACCTTTGATCCAAACCCCTTATTATAATATTCTTCTAGGGTTGCTTTTTCTCAGAACCATCGTCATTAATCTGTACAAAGCATGTGAGATTCCTTAACCACTTCTCCTTTCCACTTGTGTTTCCTTGACTTTCGTTTACTTTCATCTTACTTTCTCCCCTGATTTACATCCAAAATCTCTCATTATGCCCGCTCCAATTTCTTCTGCTCCTTCTATAAACCTAAATCTAGCCATTACTCCAAGGTACTCTTTCCTCCCTATTCCTTCTGCTCTCAATAGGTACCATCTTCTTCCAAAAGTTCAATTTTTCACCTCTTAGAAGATCACCTCCAGCCTTTGAACATTACAGTCCACCAGTGATATGTAGTTCACTCCATGAAAGCAACACAAATTAAAGAGCCTATGCTAAATAAGTATTTTTGGTAAGCGATATGAGTATTTTAAAATAGCTTAATAAGCCATATGTAAGGTAAAGTTATTTTTTCCTACATAGAGATGGGAAATCACAGAAATACTATCAAAACTGATTTTGTATTTTATGCATGAATGCTCTGACAACCCACGTCTTCAAAAAAAAATTCCTTCAAAAGTTTCTCTTTCCTCCTCAATTCCACCAAAGTCCAAAAAAATTTTGAGTACCAGTGAATAAGGAACTATGTAAAAAGTTTGCCTGTCATTTGAAAGTATTTGGGAGCTACCACATCTACAAAGGAACACATCTTTAAAAGTCTATGTTTAGTAAATGTTTCAAAGAGAGAAGAGAAGCTCAATGGTGTGATGACAGCTGTGGGTGGCCATGCTTGGGGGATCCCATGAAAGGCCTCCTCGGTCCACTGCAGGAGGTTTCAGAATGGGTGACAGGATATCTCCATGTGTGTTTCCTTTCAGTTGATACCTTCCGGCAAAGCTTCCTGTGTGCTGCTAGAATGCTCACCTCCACTGCCCACACGCCCACTGCATAGTTTATTGATTTGAATTCGGTTTCATGGAATGTGAGCAGGAGTTTGACTCAATACCCAGACACTGAGTTAAAAATGTTTCATCATTGCCAAAAAAAGGTCTTGACAATGAGAAAATAAAAACCCATGGAACTGAAATATGGTGGTGCTTGTAGACATAGGATTTGAGTGCTGTAAATCAGGACACCATATCCAAAGGCAAAAATGGGAACACAGCATGAGACTGTATTTAAATGCCATTAGAACCTTAAGTTGGAAGGGGCATGTATTCTAAATTTGTTATTTGGCAGATGAGGAAACAGAAACTAAGAAAAGTTAAACAACTTGTTCGAAGTTAACCAGTAACAGAGTTGAATCACAAGGTGATGTAGGTTTCATGACTTCTACTCATTCAATCCAACAGAACAATATCTCTAAAGGAAAGAACCACTTTGATACTGAGAGCCTGAATGGCATTTTGATATAATTTCTGAACACTCTTTTTTTTCCTCCACAGATCCTTTTGGAAAGAGAAGATTAAACAATGAAGAAAGTGTGTGACAAATTAAAAAAGGTCATAGTTTGGTTGTGTATGATTGACTTCTTTGAACTCTGAAATGAATCTGTATATATATTTTTCTAAATTATAAGTGACGGAACAAGACAAGGTATATTTGAATTGTCACCAGAAGTTATAAAGACAAGATTCACATATCTAATAAAATGTCCTCTATTTTAAAATTGGCAGGTTGTTTTTCCTTACATATTATTTTCCCTAATGATTTCATGCAGGGTAAAAAAAAATAGTGAAATTTTCTTTATCACATATTTGAAAAGGCAGAGAGGTAGACCAGAAAAAGGCTCTATTTAAATATACTCTGGCCAGCTGAGATCTATCATTAAATAAATTCCTATTTTAATACAAAGAAGTCAAAATGATTTTAAACTTCAGTGTAACCTTAGTTAGTGCATAAATATCCTTCGCCCAAAGGATTTTTAAAAGAACAGTAGAATCTAGGATTGGAATTCATTCCAGAAGGTAACCAATACAGAGTGAAATTATCTTGTTATTTAGCTACCCTATCAGTGAGTAACCATTGTTAAGATAATGAGAATTTTCTGGATTATGACTATAGCTGAATGCCATCGTGATTTACCTCTTTTATGTCTTTGTTTCCATTTTTAAAAAATTATGATTTAAGCTAAGGATACGCATACAGAGTTTCAAATATAAGCACAAAGAATTTGTTAAAAGTTGTGATCAACTATTATACTAGCCAAATTCGCTTTAGTGGAGAGTTCTGGAAGAGATATCCAATAGGAACCGGAGTGGGCAGAAATTGGAAGGAGGGAAATGTCATTATGATAAAACATAAAAGCCTGAGGATTGAGCCGGTGAAAAAAAAAAGGAACAAAATATCATTTCAAAGGAATAGCAGCTAGAAGGTACAGAACATTATGACAAAAGAATTATCCAAAACCTAGCAAGGGGAGGCCTGGGAAATAATAAAGGTGAAAGTCTTTATGGTTAAGCACTCGGAAATGCCGATTTTATAGCATGGACATGGGACAATATTAGGGAATCAGATGTTGGTCTAAATACCATGGAATAAATGAGGAAAAAACCTTACAAGTTCAGTTCAGAAGTTTTCACAATAAAAATTCACAATGTCTCGTTCAACTATTTCATAAACCTTAGTAGTCCACAAATACATTCAGCTCTGTCTCTGCACACCGTCCCTCAAGACACACACACACACACACACACACACACACACACACACTGCTACTAACTTCATTGCAGGCACCTGCAAGGGTAAATTAAATAATCAGAACTCTTCTTTTTTGATACCTCAAGCCAATCAAACTGCTACCTAAGACAGGTGAAATGATACCTACATTGTGAAGCATCATAGGCCGTAAGTATTTAGTTTCACAGGGTCTCCAAATTTGGCAAATTGCATTAAATCTATTGTATCCCAATAATCTTGATTATTCAACTACGTAAGGATGTTTTAAAACTAATAACACTCATGGTTTATTTCCATTTATGTGAACTGTAGTAGACCCTGATACAAAAACACACACATGGTCTTTCCTTAGACATTTTGTAAACTTTCTTCCTTTTTTTTTTAAAGATGGGATAAAGTGAAATCACGCACTGATTTCCACAAAAATTAAACTTCTGGTGTTACTAGAACACTATACAATACAAGCATGTATCAGCAGCCATGGTATCTATACCAAATACTTTTTGCCTGGACAAATACTAACCCTTTTCTGAGCTGTCCTATATCTGGAGATAAGCAAGATTACCACCCCACCTTCCTTCCTACCTAAGCAAATATAGGAGTCCATCAAAACATTTCTCTAAAGAAAAACAGTTCTCCCAATACAGTATAATTGTAAAATTCATCGGATTTAAGGATTACATTTGTTACATTCAGAAGAAGAGGGACGCTTGGCACTTGTACATTATTGGAAATTCCCCAAACACAGACAACAAAAGCTCAGTCAGTTTAATCAAATTATCAGCTTTTCCTCAGTCTGTGTTTAGTCTGTGTTTGTCTAATGTCCGGGTGCATATTTTCTACTTAAGAAAATCAATAAATCTGCTGCTTTAAAAAAAGGCACATTTCAAATGCAGTATACAGCGTATTGCACTATCTGATCCAGCAATCTGTCTGCCTCTGCCCCGCAGAAGGAATGAACAAGAAATACGCCTGGGGAGCTTATGAGATGGTTTCGAAACTCACATGTTTGAAGAAAAAAATGATGCTATTGAGATATACACACCATTTGCTTCTGAACAAGTATGGCATGAGAATATATACCTAAAATTTCTTTCTACTGTCTGGAAAAGTAGAACTAGATTGGTTTTCAAATGGCCTGGGCAGAACTAATATGATCTTAGCAATTAGGAACCAAATTAGATATCTTAGGTAAAATATTTATTCTTTCATAGATCTAATTGTTCTTTTTCTGTTTATGGTGGGGTCTGACATCTTTGCCTTTATTATTTATTTTTGTTCGGTAAATACTTGAGTTGTCAGCTTAACATTGATACTCAATTTTTCCAACCGTGAGAAATGACCATTTTGCTCCAAAACATTTTCTCATGTCCAAGTTATCCTCGGGTTCTCTGTTGTGTCTCTTTATTTGCAGCCACACTTCATATATAAACAAGCACACATGAGTTGTTTACATGAATCTTTTCAAGTATGTTATTATTTTTAATAAATAAGTAATTAGTGATATTTGGTCTGTAAAGATCACTTTACTAGTAAAACAAATCACAAAATGCCAGACTATTCTTAGACCCAGCCAGAAAAATTTAGAATTTTTATGGTAGAAATTTGATTCATTCATTTCCATGGATGAATTCTGATTGTACTAGATTCAAATGCATGTTCTCATCCAGAAGAGTGAATCTGTCTTAAATAAAATTTAAAAGTACACAGAGAAGGCAAGCATTTTGGGAATAAAGTAAATGTGCCCCTTAGTAATAATCAATAAATGATAGAATATGCTAGACCTACGTTATTATGTTAGAGCTTTTTGTTCTAAAGATTTGTTCACCAGTAAACCTTAGAAATGAGTTTGTCATGATGCAAATATTTAATTTCATAGCCAGCAATGATGCTTCAAAATAAATTGGTTTGAGCAGTGACAGCATACCGGGTTTACTTCCTAGAGAAGTGTTACTCTTTTTCCTCATGTGTTTTTGGCAGTGAGTAGAAATGGGAAAATAGTGAAGTCCGCATTTCAGCGAATTTGTTGATTAATAATTATCCAAGTAATTTATGAACCTTTCCTTGACTTATATATTAATGCTTATAGGTGACCATAAATGAGCAAGTACAGGGGACAGAACTTGGAACTTGGAACTGCATCTCAGAAAAGAGAAATTGTGATTAGCAAACTCTCCTTAACTCCTTAATGTTTGATAGCAAAATGTTGGCTTTGTTTATTATAAAAATGCAAAGTCACCATCATCAAATAACTTTCTTGCTTCTTCCTAATAATTGAGGGGGGTATTTTCGTTTTTGGTGTACCACTCTCTTTGAAGCCGGCTAGCAGTACCCCCCCCCCGCCCCCCACCCCGTTGTTTATGTGAAGAATTTGTAGTCAGGGTAAAAAAAAGGTGTTGCTTGTGCAGAATCCGTTTAGTGGAGCAGGCTAATAGGCTGACCAGTCATTAACTAAAACACAGCTGGGAAGAGGCTATAATCCCCCAATTTCCTTCACAAATGCAGTAAATAAATATTCAAATGAAGCCGTGCGCACATTTGCATATGTGTTAAACAAAAGCCCAGCTGAAGATTTGGTTTAGAAGCTCTGCTAATGCTTCTCTCTCTCCTGCCTACAGTTCTCCTACCTGAAGAGTTTATATCTCACAAAGGTCCCCATACTTCTAAACAAAAGGCCCTTGGCTTCAGGGAGTATCTTCCAAATTTTCTCTTTTGCTGACCTCCCTTAGCTGCTTCACTGACCCCATTGTAAAAGGGAATAACAGCCACCTATCAAATTAAGTCTATATCTTCTTCTTTAGTTGTTCTTAATCTGAGCATCTGTAATGTGTAATATGAAATAGGCACTCTTTTTTTGGTATTCTAGTGGCTCATGAATGGAGCTCTCTTTTCTGGACCTTCGAGAAATACTTAGGAAATAAAGCTCTTAAGTTTTGGCTTATGGGTCCAACTAATTTGTTAACCCCATGGCTTTTAGGAGGCAGATTCAGATTAGCTTCCTAAATTCTTTCCTCCGTCCTCTGAGGTTTAAAGCAAATGATGTAACATAGGATGCTATTCAGTTAATTATTCCTGAGAATGAGCCTCAATATCCTTATAAATTCCCCCCTCTGCTTCTTCTCTCCCTCTCCTGATCTTATTCCACGATTGTCATTTCTAGCCTTAGATTCTGGGGCACACTTGACCTTAGGCTCTGCTGGGCTGCTTATCCTGAAGCGGTATGATTCCCTCCCAAGGTGAAGAAATATAATTAGAAGAAAAAGAGATCATTCAATGAGGAACCTAAGGTAGGACACAAGGGGTTACCTTCTAGGGGAAAAAAAAATAGATTGCAAAAAAAAAAATGTAAGAGATTCTGAAAAGAAAAAAAAGTTCGACTTGTTAAAGAAGCATGTCAAATACTAGCAAGGGAAATTGACTTTTACTTGTTGGCAACACTGCTTGGGATAGCAGGTTTGCCTCACTCCTCCCCTCCAGAGAAGAAAGTAAAATAAAAAGATGGTAGTCAAAGACCCAAGGATTTCACAAGCTAAACTGAATTTGTATTTCCTCCCGCCCCTAGTTGTAAGAAGTGACCTACCATTACATATACATGTATCTTTTCCCTTACACTTAGAAAATTATTATTGACTCTCGGCCAAGTGGGTTGTATAGATTTGAACTCTTAGAATCTTACCATAATAATGTAATACGGTAATACTGTAATGGGTTATTACAGCAATGCTAAAATAGAATTTGGGCCTTTCATAGTATATTTTAAAACTAAGTAATAGAGGCATTGTTTTCACCAAACTGCATTTAAAAGCTTTAGAGGAATCTGTATTAGTATCTTAGTTATTTGCAATAAGCCAGCCTGATGCATTTTAATTCTACCATCCCTAAGAATAAGTGCCGCTTGAGCGTTAATGCTCTCCAAAGCTGAGGTAATGAAAGATTTTTTTTTTCTTCTCATTCAGTCAAAGCATACGTGTAGGGAGAAATTCACTATCTTATATAAACAATAATGCTTTGTATTTGAACAAAACCATGTCAGTATATTTTGTGTTAACCTTTTATACAGGTAAAAATCTTTGTTTCCCTTGAAGAGAATAAAAGCTTTAATACCAGGAGACTAGTTCAAGGATATGCCCCAGCTAATTTTAACAAAGTGCAAAAGGCACTTTTAGGAATCAAGTTGTGTGAATCATGCTGTATATCAGTGAGAATTATTTTGAAAAGAGACTTCAAAGCTTTCAAAATGCATATAAAATGTGGCAAGGTAATAATATGGTTCTCTCTGGGTTTTAGCTTTTATTTTTTGCTCATTTTTTTAAACAGACTAGTCTGTTAAATTATTATTATTATTTTTATTTTATTTATTTATTTTTTCACATGGGCAGGCTCCAGGAATCGAACCCAGGTCTCCGGCTCGAAAGGTGAGAATTCTTGCCACTGAGCCACCGTCACACCGCCCTAAATTATTTTTTGGTCTGGTCAAGCCACATTGGACCAAAGCTTTGAGTTACCTTAATGATCACACACAGGCATGACCAGATGAAGTGCCCAGGAAAACACCTGTTGAATTTAAACATAGCTCCTTTTCACTCATTTGTCAGCTATTCCAGCTGAACTTCCATGAAAAGTGACACAGCCCTGTTTTGTTTATTGTCCTCAAAGCTCCTGAAGCTTACCTAAAAGCTCTAGTGAAGTCCAACAGCTCATGTCCATCCACAGCAAAGTCAAGGTAACTCCTTCATACTTCAACTAATATTGGGACTGCTACTCAACAGTTATCTTAATAATTCTCATTTGCATAGGAAGTAAATTAGATTTTCCAGGGATCTTTCTGATATCTCATCTCTTTCGATTTTTATAGATGTTACATTTTATTGCTGATATTGTAGTATTTGTTGCTTTACACTTAAAAAGTTCCTTCATAATTACTTTTTATAATTTTTCTTTTCTTGATTGTAAATGGCTCCATGTTACTTGAAATTGTTGTGTTTTGTGCTACATTAACGCTTCCTAATCAGCTTCACATCCAAGATTCTGGAATTCATTTAGGAAATCACGACCTACATAGTGACAAAAGCTAGCAAAGAGAGAGTAGCTCGATCCTCATGGCAGTTGATTTTTATCAGCCATCCTGTCCGTGCAAGTGCAGTATGTCCAGCAGTCCAGTCTGAGGTCACAGCTGCCCCAGAATTTGAGTGGTTGGGGATATTTTGGGATGCTTTCATTAGAAGGTACAGAATACAGTTAAGAAATAGGCTTGGGGAGCCAGCATGTGATTATGGCAAGACAGGCTGACCACTGGGAAACTGCTGAGCCAACAGGCCTGGGAGATGGGCTGACCTCCCTTGGAGCCAAGTCCACAGAAAGCCACCACCCAACACACCTTCTAAAGGGCAGTCCGAAACACTCAGTGTTCAAAATACTTGTCAGAGCAACAGAGAGATGTTTTGTAAAAGAAAAGTATTGTGCATTTTCGAAGCCTCTGTTTATGAATCTTCTGGCCATTCTATTTTTAAAGGTGATGGTATCCAAGAAATATCCCTTATATCTCCTTTAGAACCAACTAGAATCTTTGCTGCCTGTTTCATTGGTGGTGGTAAATCGGAGTGGTGCCAGGAGGTTGCAGAAGAGCTCTTACCACAATGTGAGAGGGTCACATATTTAGCAGGCGTCGGGCTACCAAGAGCTTGTTCAAAGAACCATTATAGAAAACAGGTATATTTCAGACTTCTTGTATTGAAAGATATTTATCTGACTATGATCTTTCTAATTTCAATTTTCGGTTAACAAAATATGTATTTCCTTCTTGCTTCTTGTATATCTTGTTTCTTTTGCCTTGTAGCACCCAAACTTAATGTGTTTTTTTTTCTTCTTCATTTTTAAGCAGTCTGTTTATACAAAGCATGGAAAAGAGTTAAAATGAGAGAGATTTTAGAGAAGGTGTCGTTTGATAACCATGACAACTCAAAAGGCAATAAGAAAAAATTTGGAATCTAATATTTGTCTTAGGAGCAACAGAAAACCTGGCAATTGGAACAGCAGTCCTCTGTTACCTGGCACAGAGCATAGTTGAAATAGAATAAATCGGGAAAAAAATGGGATATGTTAAATTGACATCTTGGAAAGAAAAAAAATAGACAATATATCTGGTGTGCCCCCCCATGTCCACCCATTTCCTCTCCTTACTTCCTCCCCCATCCCTAATGCACATTAAAAAAACCTTCACAAGATTTTTGATTGGGCAATAATGTGTATGTTTCCTTACAAAAACAAAAAAGTGAAAAAACGCTATGCAAGTTAATTATGCTAGGCTCTAAAACAATCAATGTTAAACATTGATTCTTAGGGGTGACAAGAAGTGCAATGTAATTCTGTTTGATTTAAGTAGATAAATCCATTAGGTTTTACAGATCAAAATGTATATTTCAATTTTGGGCACTATTAAAAGCAAAAGGAATATTATATATCAACAAGGACTGACCGAGCTGAGAACAGCAGAGCTGAGATGAGCAGGCTTCTGCTCAAAGGACAGCACATCAGTAACAATGCAAACTGAAATTTCTACAGAAAAAGCAAAGCTCTAAAAAAAATCAGGTCCTACTTACCACCTGTGTCGTCTGCCTTCCTTTGTGTGTGTGTGTGCTTGTGTGAGTGTGTGTGTCTGTTATGTGCTTTTCTTGGCCACACATTTGTCTCTTCTCTAATTTATTTCCTCCCTTATTGTTTCTTTTCCTTTCCTCTTTTAAATATATCTTAAGGTCTTCTTCAGCAATTCCAGGCCATCTGTCCTCACCATACTAAATAAGCATTCATGGACACATGGCTGCCTCCTCCAGACTGACAAAGGCTCTTTAGTATAGCTAAGAGAAATGACCCACCAGCAGCGGTAAAGAGGCCTAAAAATATTTAAAGTACAAAAAAATAATGAGACCCACCAACTTTCTTTTTACTTGACTTAGGTTTGTTTCATGTTTTACCATTGGAAACTTCCCTTACGGAATATATCTGCATAATTGCATGCCAAATTGGATATAGGCTTATTTTTAAAGGTAAAGAATCTACATTTAAAAGACGGAAAGGTGAATGTGCATAAGAAGTGTCCTGAAATTTCCACTTTTATTGTGGATAAGAGGGGTTTGGTAGGTATTGTTTTAACAGTTTATTTAAGAATATACCCAATGAGTGGATAAGCTTTCAAATAACTTACATAAATTTTAAGGCTCTAAGGACACACAGTTATTTTTTTAAAAGTAATCAGAGGATTAACATTTTAAATAAAAGATGTTGACTGTCATTCCTCTTTCCACTTGTCCAATCTCTGATTTTTTTTTTGCATGCTGTATAGAATATTGGCTTATTTCCTTCCCAATGAATATTATTTTCTTATATAAGTTTGTTGGTTTATTAAATGCTTATTTTATCTAATGAAAAATATTTTAATTGGATGTAAATTATCACTTTATTTTTTCACAACAGATGCTGTGTGAATTATATGAACTTATATGAATTTCTGAGTTACTCATAAGTATTCAGAAAACTGCTAAAACCTGTTAACTGAATAGAAGATAAGCTATTCCTATCATCTTTATGGACTAAGCCTTGCTTATGTCAAAACCATGCAGGGTTTTTTTCCTTCTTAAACTTAAGAAATTATGTAAAAGCAAGTGTTTTTTCATGCTTCCATTTATACTAAGTGTATCCCAAAGTGTTGTCTTCTAAGGCTCAAGTTTGAAAATGACTGAATGCTATCTGTCATATATTTTATGTTAAAAGAAAAAATCTAGCTCAACGTTGCTTTCATCTATAGACATCATAGCTCTTTCTTTAATATGCTTTTGGCTTCCCTCTAGTTAATCTGCTGGAAAAAAATCTGTTTCTTAAAATAGTCTGTAATAAAAAAATTAGCAAATTAGCTTTTTAAAATTTTAGATGGAAAAAAGTAATAAGAAATGATGATCCTTAGATTGCAATGACACAAGCAGAGCAAGTTGCCCAGTTGCAATCAGACCTCAGAGCAATTGCCACCTTATCTATTTGAAATACAAACCAAGATTGCCAGTTTTATACACCCTGTTTTGAAAACATATATTATTTTATATATACTATTAAAGCTGTTTTTATGAGGGTTTTTTTGGGGGGGGAGGGGTAGAAGGAGAAGAGGCGGTGAGGTGGAGAAGAAGGAACTGAATTTAGGTGGTGATGAATTTCATTAAGAAGTAGATGCTCATCCGTGTGTGCCTTACAGTGTTCCGTGTTTTTTAATAGAAATGTTTTCCCCCTTCAAAAAAAATCTAGTGGGTGTTCTGTGGGTTCCTTTGTTGTTCAATCTGTTAATTAGAACTTTGCAAAGAATCTTAAAAGAGGAACAAAGTACCGAGGAAAGGTCTTACTTTAAATTTTAGAAAATTTAAATGCCAGAAACAAAGCCAGAATTATTAACACGAGTGGAAAAATACTAAAAGATTTAGTATACATTTGAAAAGAAAAAGCACAGCACCCTCTGAAAAACTGAAGCCAGAATTAGAGCTAGGTCCGGGATCTGATTTGGGTAGGAAGCAGGAGCAAAGCAGCAGGATTCTGTATAAAATGTAGATAAAATGCTCAATTTATTTATTTTGGTTTCATTTTGGCTGTCAGAGAGAAAGCAATTATTGCTGTAACTCACAATTTTCCAAATCTTGGATAAATAGACAGGCACCAAGAAAATGCTTCATCTCTAATATGCCAAATCATTGAAAAAGTAGGTTAAGAAGCAGAAGGAAAAGAAGGAGGACAGAAAGAAGGAGGAAGAGAGGAGCAGGGTGAAGAGGGAATATAAAAGCAATGAGAAAGGACCTAAGATAATATACATTTGGCCCTGATGGTCAGCTCAATCTCCCCTCATAGATGATGTGAATTAAAAGCAGCAGCACAGAGTATAGGGGGTTTCTTATACTTTATTTGGCCTCATTAGTAGTGAAATTTTCTTCAGTAGTTCTTTTCAGTTGTCTTGTCAAATTCTTGATGAATAAATCAGGTGAAGAATTTTAGCCTCACTTTGCATATTTTACAATAATTTCATAGGAGGAAAATAATTGAAAACCAAAACTTGTAGATAACTCAATTGAAAATAAATCCTAAATTAGTGAAGCAGCAGTACCACTCTGGAAGGCAACATGAAATAATGGTGTAATACAGTCATTAAGGCCGCATGTGACCTAAGTTATACACTTTTACTCCGTTTCTTACCAGGTATGTAGGCTTTGTCATGTAACCTACCTACCTGAGCCTCTGGCTCTTCCCCTGTAATCAGGGGATAGTAATTGCTTTGTCATGGAATGATCATGAATATCAAGCAAGAGAATATATGCAAAGTGCCCCAAAGCAGTTCGGACCCATAATGGGTGCTTAGCAAATGTAAAGTCCCCCATTTCTGACTGCCTCAAACTGGGCTATCTCATGGTATATGGTCAATTCAATCAACAAAAAATTATTGCTCAAACTTTTCTGGAACAATCAGAAATCCTTCTGAATATTTTTAGTATTGAAATCAGCAGCCCTTTTAATACAGACTCTGAACAATGCAAAGAGGATTTTCACACCTAAAAGATGTATCTGGGTAAGTTTGGTAGGGGAATTTTCATTTAAAAATCCCCTGTTACAATCCTTAACTATCATGCATTCTACTAAGAAGGTATCAAAGCTATTCTTTCATTGATAAAGCCCCCTTGATTCATATATAAAAATCAATATATTATAGAGAAGACTATATATATATATATATATGGGACAGGATCCATTCAAACAATATTTAAAGCTTTGATATTACTACCATCAAGTATATTTTACAAAACATAGACTTAGATAAAAGAGGGATATTGTTTTAAAAAAAATGGTTCTTCAATATTTCACAACTCATAATGAATTTTAATTATTTTAATCAATAAATTTGTTTGTTCCATTGCAATAAATACATAGCAAATCATCTAAATAAAACAGTTTTGTAATTAGTACAAATGTTTAATTTGGGGAAATATTAGCTTATTTCTTTCTAATTATTTTACTCTTTTTTTTTTGCATGGTCCAGCACCGGGAATTGAACCCGGGTCTCTGGCATGGCAGGTGAGAACTCTGCCAGTGAGCCCCCATCTCTAATTATTTTAGTCCTGTGGAGTGAGTCATGGCTTTAAAAATTTCGTATAGAAGCTCTCTCATAAATGGTACAGATTATGTACAAGAAACTGACAATTAGCAAAACTTGTGCAAAACCACTCTTTTATAGGAAAGTTGATATTCTGAAAGAGAAAGATAATCTTTTTGAAAGAAATACAGTACAACATAGTGCTTCATAAAAGTTTAAAATTTCCTTTCTGTAACTTGAGAATAAAGAATTTACCTCTGATGAGTAATATAAGAACGCTTCTTTTGCTTTATTTGGATTATTTTGGAAATCATCATGGTTGTCTGCCAAATTAGTCTGTAACTGTGGAATTTTATTTAATAGTGCTATCTGTCATAATTTTAAAATTAATAAATATCAATTGCTAATTGATAGAAGTGTCCTGTTTTTTACTTTAGGATATGAACATGCCGATGTACACACAAACACACGCAGTGATTTTGTGCATTTAAACATGCTCACAGAAACTCCACTCAAACTGTTTTTCTGGGCTCATCTCAGAAATAAACAGAAACAGTAGAGCTGCTTTAAAGCTACATGTTGTAATTTTACCTATGTTCCAAATGGTTCAAATATTCTTGGGAGGCTAGAAATGCCTAATGAAACTGATATCACTTAGCGAAGATGGCATGAGGCCGGCATCTAACTTTGCTTTCCACTTACAGCAGAGACAGTTTAAATTACCGTGGAAACAGAAGCACAACTTCTTTGCCAGAATATGTTTTATAAAGTAGAAATAATCCCTCTCCCCTGTTGCCAAACAGGAGAATACCAGAGAAATAAAGTGGAGAGAAAATGGCTGTAGGGAAAAAGGGTGTGAAGACATGTGAAAGGAAAGGCTGATGAAAGGAAAATGAAAAGGATCTGGCTGACAATGCATCCTACTTCCCAAAATTTAGTTTGCTTTATAAGACAGACCACAAGTTAGAGCAATTTTTTTTCCTGATTAGCTCAGGTTGTAAAACAATTGATCTGGATCAAAGTATGGAACTGACTTTCTACTAAGAACCATAAAATTCATGATCATTCACTTTACCTCTACCAAGACAGGAACAGCTCTGCTCATTCTGGTGAGGAGGTTCAAGATATAACTTTCATTAAAGCATCTGATTCTGCAGAAAGATAAAAAAGGCATTCTCTGAATTTCTACAAATCAGGCTGTCAGTGCAATTAGGATAGGCTAGGTTGTGCCGAGATAACATCTCTAAAATTGCAGTAGGTTAGTGCAGCAAAGATATTTCTCATTCATATTTTCTATCACAGGACAACTGGAAACTCTGCTCCACATCTTCTTACTCCAGACTCAAGGCTGAAGAAGGTTCTACCATATGAAATGACGCTTGTTGCCTTGGCAGTGAAAGGAAGCAATAGTAAATTTAACTTTTCTCTTAAAGGTTTCCATCTTGAAGTGACACCTGTCACTTCCCACATTTTATTAACCAAAGCAAATCTTGTGGACGTGAAATGTGTCTCATGTCATGAGTACAAGGAGCTGCAACTTTACCATACGACCCAAAGAAGAGGCACTGGAATATTTATAAGCATTCCCAAAGACCACTGCAAATGGCATAGCAAATATCCATGCAATGACCAATCACAAGAGACCAAACAACCAGTGGGAAGGCTGAGCTATCAATGTTGTCTATTTTCATTGTTGTTTACAATCACTTTCATCTGAGTGATTATGTGGAAACCCACCTTTGATTAGTGCAGTCAAAATTAATGAATAGTTTATACTTTACAGTCCCATTTCAGGGGAAAAGCATCATCTACTTTCAGAGATTTGTTTTCTGGAAATAGTTTTTCACGAAAGAATAGCCACTAGAAAATCGTTCGGCTTGTAAAACCCTAACTATCACCTAGATGGCCTAGTATTTCAGTATATAAACAGTGCTATACATACCATCTTCTCCGTTTATTTTTTCTCCCTCTGTCTCCATGCTGAAAATCAGGGCTCCTGCTTTATCCAAAAATGACCTAGATTGACATCGCCATTATGGATCCCAGTTGGTATTGCTATGCCGTTGCCAAGGCAGCCAAAATATAAACCTGGGTTCAAAGTAATAACTGGGTGGGTGAGAGGGTGGTCACTGCCACTCTCATGAAATCAGCTGCTCCGAATGTGACAAATACCATTATCATCATGGGTCTTATTACCTCAAACCACAAGGTGCTATTCGAACAAATGCTCAGTTTTAACTGTCAGATTCTTGAATGTGTCACATTTTTCTTTGGATCGTTGGTTATTCCAGCAGCTGTTTGTAAACATTGTAAAGTCCACAGTAGCTCCAGAATGGGTAAGAATATTTGGATCTAAATGTCTGCCCCCTGAACCATTATGAGGAATGCAGTGTGTACACTGACACTTAAGTGGTAGATTTAAATAGCAACCAGGATTAACTGAATAAGTCAATAGGCATTTTCAATTTCTGACTCCCTCTGGGTCAGTTTTCTTTCATCAGCTGGCCTCAGAAGGTCCAAGGAGGTTTAGACCTTACATGAAAGGGTAACAAGCTAACAGGTATTTCAAAGGAGATTTTTGCCTGGGCAATATTTTTCACTAAGAATCTAATATAACCTCGTCAGCAGTTAAAAGTTATCAGTGCTTGTTGAATAACAATCCTTTTTTTTTTTTCTTTAGAAACAGGGATACAAGCAGTTTTAGAATTTGTCATGCTCTGATGTCTCTCATTCTGAAAATACTCCATGCTATTTTATGTAGTGGTAATGAGTTAGATATTTCTAGTGCTTGCCTGTGTAAGCAGTCATAAGGCCTGTTGTAATAAATAAATAGTAAGAGTGCATTCCTCTGATAATAGCAACTTTTCATTGAAGGATGTGAATGTGCCTTGCAAAAGAGTGATATAGAATCTTTAGAAAGGCTTTTATTAGCAGAAATGTAATACAACAGTTTTAAAATTAAACAGTAAGGCAGGGTGGAGACAAAAATACCTGACGTTGTATTCCTAGTATCAATTGCAATTGTGTGCACCTGGGATCTCAACCCAAGCTGTTGGGAAGCTAAAAAAAAACAAAACAAAAGAAAAAAACTTCCGATAAGAAAATGCATTTATTGCACGTTGAATGTTATGGAAATCTCATGCTTGGGATTGCTAGATGCTGTAGGCAGTACACATCTTTCAACAAATTATATTGGTAGTCACCTCTGGAAGTACCTAAACAATATATTTCCAGTTGAAATTTTACTTAAGATTGAAAATAAGATTATTGCATTAATACTCTGAATGTCTGATTTACTCCTCACAGTATAATTAGATACACTGTAGCAGTGAACCCTCCTCCAAATGAAAGAAGTTCCCCATCAAAATTGCTTAAATACATTCAATTGTCTACTATTATAAATATAAAGGGAAGTGGCAGTGGAGATAAAATATACATTTGTTCCTGAAATAAGGACTATATTTTTACAGATTATCCTTCTTCTTATTTTTTTTCCCAGAAATGCTTGGGTCTTAATTAAAGTGAATTTGGATTAAATGTAAAACTACCAAGGTAAAGTAACTTAGGTGCATGCCAAGTGATAGGACAAAGTCATTTAAGTTTACTGTGAAAATTTGAGACTTGACTGAATGTGGGATGAACATTTTCATTTTAAAGATGTAGAGGAATTCTCTTAATGTTTTCTTTTCATGTGATGTTTGGATAAATTGAGGTTTGTTCTAGTCTCAACACACACACACACACACACACACACACACACACACACACACACACGGAGAATCTCAAAATGAAACTGGCAGAGTTGTGTTCCGCTCTTTTATAGTGTGATATTTGTGAACTTTCTCACTTTGTTCACATTTCCTTGAAGTAGAGATGGCACTTTCCTTCGGGCACACATCCTGCATTTCCTCGTGGGATCGAAGTTGAAAACGCAACCTAGGAATAGTGCCTTATATCTCTGAAATCTGTTTGATCATGGAAATTTTACTCCATTTTTCCTTCTGCCTTTTATTGTAGTTTTTTTCTCTAGATTTTACCACATTAACTCCTACTCCGAGGACCCCAGGACCCCAAAATTTAGTGCCTCTGAGAATGGAGGATTTTCAGAAAGTTTCCCATTGTACAGGTTTGGGAACTCTCATCCATTATTGCAAGTTTTCTAAACTAGACATCGATGTACACTGGACTATAATGTAGTGAATATGTAGTTTTTTTTTGCATCCTACATAACACAAACAAACATCCATCCTGTCAAAGGATTTTCTTCATAGAATTTACCATAGAATGAATGTACAAATGGTTGCTATGTTTCACAGTTAATAAACAAATGAAAAAAATTATTCTCTGTACTAATATTTAAACGTTAATACTCGTGTTCCCCTCACCCTTGTCTTTTTCCCGAGTCTCCCAAGTCAGAAATGCCAGATCCTAAAACAATTGATCTCAGCTCTTGTTAAGAGGAAATAACATAACGTGAGCAGACTAATTCTCACTAATTCAAGAAAGTGTGAAGGAACATTAATAACATTAAACTCCCAAAGGTTGAGAGTGATTAGAATAATTGTTAACCCAAATAAATCACAAATTTGTAGAACTTCATACAACCTAAGAAACTGAAGTAAGACCAACATACGGGTGGGACAGCCCAGTCTAGACCTTTGGCTCTGGATTTTTTTTCGTTGTCTATAATACTCATAAAAGAGATAGCTTTTCTATTTTTAACTTTTTGCACCATAGAATCTATAAAAAGTCCCGTTAGTCTTCATTGTGGTTCCCACTACAGCAGCTGCAAGGCACTGGTGTGTGGGAAAAGTGTGGCAGGAAAGATGGTACGTGTACAATGAGTTGGGGTAAATCAGAAAGCCTGTGTATTTGCATTGAGCTAGGGACTTTCTGGGGATGGTGCCTTAACTGAAACCATGAGGCCTTTGGGCTCTGTGGAAGGCTGTAGAAAAAATATTAAAGTCCTTCAAAATCGCACATTTTGTGTGACCTCTATAAGTAACTCATATTCCTTTTGCTGATTTCTACATGAAATACCCTAGATTTATAAATCAGAAGCCTGTCTTTCTAGCTGTAGTCCTAGTACTAAGTAGGTCTGTGTTCTTGAAAAAATCACTTCATCTCTTTGGGTCTCAGTTCTCCTGAATCAAATGGGGGATTGGTATTCTAGCTGTGCCTTAAAAGGGTGCCAGTGGAGACATACTGGACTAATATATGTGAATATGCTTAGACAAAGTTGTGAGTATGATATAAATTTAATCTATTCTAATTATCAAATACTATATAGCAGAACAAAATATCACATTAAAATATTTTCTTAGCTCAACATTAGGGTTAATTTCTGGTAGAAATTAATTCCAAGATTTAAGAAAGTAAAAATCTCAATTACTTTCTTGTGCTGAAATTCACACACAGTTTCAGATTTTATAGAGTATTTGTCAAGAAGCTTGATATAACTACTTGCCCTGTGCCTTTTAGAATGTTGGGGAACAGCACGCGCTTCTTAGGATCCTCAAACACCATCACTGACAAAGTAGGTTTTTCTCCCTCTTTGGGGTCTTTGTCTTTTTATTTTATACTTAGGGTACAAGGCTAATTCTACATAGGGATTTAAAGATATTTGAATATATGTGGTGAACTAGGGCTCTGATTTTCTATCATATACAGCAAATGTTAGAGTGCATAGATTTATTCTGGAACCCAAGAAACAGGCTTTGGGAACTTCGAGAGGTAACTGAGGAAGTTTTTCAGGGGATTAGATAAAGTGGGCTCCATTCTGTCACCTGCTTAACAAAGTGGTCCAAAGAAGTAGCCACCAATCTCCAAAATGAAGCTAATTATGCTAAAGGCTAGATCAGAATTCTGGGTGTCACTGACTCCTCTCACCACCCTCTCCGCCGCATTAAACATCTCTTACTTTCTTGAATTTCCTTTAGTACACCTATTCTGTACCCGTTATCTCTCCCCTGAAAGTTTCCTAATTAGCTTTCTTTATCTGAAATCTAGTTAAAGAAATTATTTTTTTCTACTGCAATCGATATAATCTTTCCCAAATCCAAATAATACCGTATCTCTTCCCTGTTGAAAGCTCTTTTTACATAACTTCCCTTAGCACTAGGCACAAATGGATCCATTCACATTTTTTTGTTCATAGTAGACATTATCTTTCCTATGGTCTTTTCACAATAAGATTCTTGGGTGTGTAGCCTCATTGAGAAATGAGGCACTAGCAAGGGTAGCTGTTTGCTTTTGTTTAGGGCTGTTTTCTCACGCGTCTGTCACCTGAGTGGGAGGGCGGATTGCAGGTTCCGCAGAAGTAGGGGGAGTTGGGTCAGATGGTAGGGAGGAGACGTTTTGACAGCAATCTCCTTGAAGTACCCGAAAGAAAGAAGCAGTTTACAGAGTAAGACCCTATCATAGGCTATAGTCTAGTATATTTCACTATTAAATGGAGGTGTGTTACTGTGTTTTATTTTGAGCCTATTTTATATAGTCTAGAGTTAGGTTAAGGACTACTTTACTGCTCCTTGGGGTTTCAGCATGCTCACAGTATAGCTCGCTAATGAAGCTCACCATTTCCCCAGTTTGTTGCCAAATTATAGCTCTATTTACACTTGTAATTGGGGAAGAGTTAAACTCTCCCAGCTGTTCAGAAAGTGGCTCCTCGTGTAATAATCCAGGATTGCTCCCTGGTCTCTCCCTGGCCTCTATATTTTTGACTCACCTTGGCGGTCTCTGGTGACTTGTATTGTTTCATCTTCTTTCATTTCCCTACCCATGAAACTGCATTTGCTTGTTGTCTTCCCAGAATTTTTATAAAATTTTGATTCACTGATGATGATACGTTTTCTGTTTTCCAGAGTGTCATACTGTTATTCATTTTAATTTATCATTTCTGTCAAAATAAGGAGACTTTGAAGGAAAAGAAATACAAATAGATTTGAACTCAGTCTACCATTTTGAACAAGGACCTTAAGTTTGCTATTATATATTTTTGAAAAATAGCTTTTGTAAGTTAAAAATTAGATAATTAAATTACAGGAAATAGTTTTAATAAAAATCACTGCTTTTAACACCCTTTAGAATTTCAAAAACATTTCTATTAATTTATAAACATTGTTATTCATTCTTATTTAAGATAATACTCTAAGAACCAATTTATCAAATTTAATTATGTGACCGTACCAATAGGAATAAAATTGACTGTATTTAGAAAGGTTCTATTTTCCTTAATTGTCAGATATCATTTTAGAGAATTTCAATTAGTTCATGATAAAATATTAAGAATCAATAATATGCAAATCAGTTAAACTGGCAAGTAGTCAATATGCCATTTTTATACTAAAGTGCAATAGATCATATTTAGACAATTTTCTTTTCTTTAAATAAAGCCCTTATTTATTAGAACACTTCCCAGACCAACTTTTTTGGTGATTTTTTTCTATGACAGCACAATTTTCCATCATAACACATTTTTAATAAGTCAATTAAAGTTATAGTAATTAATGAGGAGTAACTAAATTACATAATTTTTTGAGTGCATCTAACACTACAAGATTACTGGTAAATTATTCAGTGACGATTTGAAAGCCATCAATAGGAACTTGTCATCATAAGGAATCCATAGTGATAAAATTGGGTCTTGTTCTCACAAATGGCTACAGATATTATTGATGGACACAAAACATTGAATCCTCACTGAAATCTTACTTTAAAAATTAGTCTACAGGTTGTACACACATTTCATACAGAAATCCCATTAAATCTGTTTGTGGAGATAATGTATGAGTCTGGGACCAGCAAAAAAAAAAGTTCTGTGATAAGAAATGACTTTTCACCAAAGATTGAATGAAATTGTACTGATGCTGTTTTATACAGATTGATCAAGACAGTGCCTCCTTTGGAAGTGGTCCATGGTTGAATTTGCTCTCTACTTCTTCCTGCTTTTGTATCTTCTGTACCCCTTCATTTCCCGGATTGTTATATTTTTGTCCCTATTTACATCTGCTTTTCCCCCTCTCTCCAAAAGCATCACCCCTTTGTCCAGGGCCTATCAGATGGTGTTCTGTCGTTCACAGAGATGCTGTTGGAAGGGCAGTCCACCTTATTCTTTTACCCCTCCTTCCCAGCATAGTTTTTCATCCCACACCATTCATCTATCTTGTTTGTGTCATTTTTCCAGGGAATAATTAGGGTGGAGTACTGAATTCTTACTAATTTGGATTATATCATAGTGTTTGGAAAGGTAGTTATGGAGATGGTTAAGATGCTTAATGGATCTTTAGCTTTGTAAACTAGAACTCTGAATGATAGGTAGCAAAATGGTGTTGATACTTCAAACCACTGGAGACTAAAATTTCCTGAAGTTAATCATTAGTTCTGTGATTGATCTTTGGATTCAAGATATATTGCAAATTATCTACACCATTATAAGATCTATGTCTTTGTACTG
This sequence comes from Myrmecophaga tridactyla, assembly GCA_004026745.1. Lineage (NCBI taxonomy): Eukaryota > Metazoa > Chordata > Mammalia > Pilosa > Myrmecophagidae > Myrmecophaga > Myrmecophaga tridactyla. The sequence continues at coordinate 41,122 of PVIY010012004.1, read as the reverse complement.
AAGAGAAATATTTATCTCTCTGTCTGAAAAATGGGATGTTAAACAACTATGTAGACAATTTCTATCCAATTATCTATGAAACGATCCCTAAAAATTAAACATGCACCAGAAATATTTGCATTAAAATTGTAATTAAAGTACAATTTGAAAATTGAGCAATGTAAAATATTAGCATACAACATTTCTCTCTGATAGTATCAATAACAATAGTTCTCACATACTCTTCTCTTCTGCTCCTAAAAGCTAAATCTACTTCCCAATTTACTGTTATAGCTTGGAAAATCATTGCATAAGGTAAGTAAGCATTTAGGCAAAAAAGTTTTCTTTAATATATATCCAAGCATGTTTACGTACAAAGAGGTTTACAATTTAGTGGTAGTTGGATTTAAATAAGGCTAGGCAAAATAAACTGATAGGAAAGATTTTCATTTGCATTCATTGTGTAGCTTTTCCAAAAGGGAATTTAGTTCAATAACTAAGGGCACATTTTATGAAAATCTAGATTTACTTCACATTTTTTCATGAGAAGTTAGCAGTTAATACTGACTGGAGTTTTGCTATAATTTTCTCTCAGAGAGTCCATAGAGTCCAACAATTTAGGATGCCTGGGTCCCAGAAAAAGTAAAGATTACTCAAATACATCAGGTGACTGAAAAACAGGAATTTTAATTACAGTTAAAATAAGAAATTTTACCAAAAAAAAAAGTATTTGAGAGTCATTGCCACAAATTTGACAGTCAATATTGTATACTTCCAAAAGTAAAGAGTTCTGTGAAGTGATGGAGAAAGATTCAGAAGAGTAGGGAGGAATCCTCCATTTGAAGAGGTTACAATTTAACTTGGGAGATAGAATCCCTTAACATGGTCATCAGAAAAAAGGCACAGAGAAATTCAGTGTTGATAATTTTTAAGTGAATTCAAAATTTGTTTAAAACTCTTTTACAAAAAAAAATCTCTTTCACAAGAGGGTATCCATTTCCTCAACCTGCATAACTATACAATGAAAGGTATGGACTGTCCTCAAATTATATATAAATTGTATGCATATATATCCCAAATAAAACTGAGCCTTTTGCCCCTGACTTGAGGACAGTCTCAGAGTAGAGTCAGAGCAAGAACAATATTGGGAACAGAATTAACAGCACTGAGTTTTATAGGTGAATGTGGTCAAAACAAAGGGAAATTTTAGGTTGTGTATATGTTACTAGAATAATTAAGAAAAAACAAACAAACAAAAACCATGGCACTGTATAATACAAACAGTGAACCCTATTATAAATGATGGACTGTAGTTAATAGTACAATTATAAGACATGTTCTTTCATGAATTATAACAAATGTTCTATACTAATGCAAGATGTAAATAGGATGGTATATGGGAACTCTGTATTTTATGTATGATTTTTCTGTAAACCTACAATTTTGTCCAATAAAAGAGTTCAAAAAAAAGAACACAAATCTGAGAAAAAAATAAAGATAAATATCTACCATCTCTTAAAAAGCAATGAAGTCATTCTTTGACCAGCTCTTTCCCTGCATTCTTGCACATGACATAGCTTTTCATATTTTCCTCTTCACAAAAATAAGTGCTAAGTTTTTAATAATCCTTTTATTTTGAAATAGCTTTAGATTTCAGAAATGTTGCAAAGATAACAAAGTTCCCATATACCCCTCATCCAGTTTTCCCTAAGTTAACCTGTTTCATTGCCATGCTACATTTGTGAAAACTATGATGCTGGCATTGAGTACATTCTTATTAACTAAACTCAATTTTTTGTTTGCAGTAATGTTCTTCTACCACCGAGAATTGCTTCCAGGATACCCCATTGCATTCAGTCATTATGTGTTTGGAGAAGAATAACATAGAAGTGAAAATCTCTCTGCATCATCTCGTATCAGGAGGTACATGATATGAACATGGTTTATCTCTGGGACATTAACCTCGATCATTTGGTTAAAGTGGTGCTTGCCAGGTTTGTCCACTGTCAAGATACTGTTTCCTTTTTCCATCCTCTGTCCTTTGGCTGTGCGCCACTAAATGAAGCTCACACTTAAAATGTGTGTGGAGTGAGGAAGGTGGGGAAATAAGCTCTACTCCTGGAAACAGAGGTTCTATGTGTGTGGTTGGGATTAGTTTATGAGAAAGATTTGTCCCTTCTAACCCCCTTATTTAGGAATGCAGTCATTTGTTTACAGCCGTATGCTTATTTTGTATTTTGTATCGTAACCAAATATCATGCTATTTATGTTTTCTCTCAAATTGTTCCACCCTTAGGCAATGGAACTTTTTCTTGGCTACCTGCTTGCCTTTTCGGCAGTCTTTTGAGGCACAAAATCATTTGATTTTGATGAGTTCCCATTTATGTATTTTTTCGTTTGTTGCTTATGCTTTGGATGAAAAGTTTAGGAAACTGCCTCCTATTACTAGGTCTTAAAGATGTTTCCTTACATTTTCTTTTAGAAGCTTTATGGTGCTAGTTCTTAAATTTAGGTGTTTGATCCACTGAGTTAATTTCTCCATAGGGTGTAAGGTAAGGGTCCTCTTTTGTTCTTTTGGCTATTGATATCCAATTCTCCCAGGCCCATTTATTGAAAATACTATTTTGTCCCAGTTCAGTGGGCTTAGAGAGACTGAGGCCACTTCTGAGCAACAAAAGAGGTCCTCCAGAAGTAACTCTTAGGCATACCTATAGGCAGGCTAAGCTTCTCTGCTACCTACATAAGCTTCACAAGAGTAAGTACTCAGTAGTATTGATAGAGGGCATGGCCCATTGATTTGGGTGCCCCTATAGTTTGACACAGTATCAGGGGATTCCCCAATGGTAAAGTTTAATAGCTCCATATTTTTTCTCCCACCCATCGAGGGACTTTGCCAATACTTTTTGATTATCTGCTTAATATACTCTAGGATGTATCTCAGCATCCTATTAATCTGAGCACATCATTCTGTGCTTTCTTATTCTGGGCTCTCTGTGTTTCAATTGCTCAAATGAGCTATACAGATAGGTTGAGTTAGATTATGTGCTACAGAAAATTTCAGTTCCAGATCAAATAAAACTTTCTTCTTTTGGTTACAAAGAGTATATGTAGTTTTAAAATATAGACGGTTTCTTTCTTATCCCTGTGCTCTGAATTACTTTACCCCAACCTGATCAGTTTCATTCTTATCTCTAAATATCAGGTTATATATATAAAATAGCCTCATAGGACTAAATGTGTCTGTTATAAAGTGTTGGATTTTATACTCCCTTTCCTATACTTTCTCATCTGCTAAGCTCCTCCAAATTCTTCCCTCCTTTTATATCTTATTTTTTCTTTGAGATATTTATTACTTTCTCTTTTCTCAGGCAGCTGAGGGTTAACTTTCTCCCTCTTCCTTCCATTGTCCTCTCCATATCTCACCCAGAAACCAATTCACTCATCAAGACAATTTTCTTCCTAGAAAGGAGCAAGAGGGAGGCTGCAAGAAGATGCTTTACCCTTGGTGTCTGCCGGTGTCTTCTTCTATGTCTGTCTCATAATCAATAGGCCCAATTATTAGCTGCTTATCTTTCTGATTACTACATATTTTATCAATATTTATTGGCTTCATTATTCAATAGTTACTTGTCTTTTCATCCCTTCAAAAATACTATTAACAGATATTAACAGCTAGTGCAAAGTTTGAAGGTTTACGGATTTTAAATTTATTACATATTCTGAAAACAAACAAAATTGTAACAAAATTGCTGTGGGACACACAAAGATTAGTGAAAAGAAATCATATGAAATGCAATCTTCTGGTTCTACATGGCCATTATCACATCCAAGAGTTCCAATCACTGATTTTTTATGAAATTTTATTAGCAAAATTATCCTGTAGCAAAATGGATAGATGAAATACTTTCTCGTTTTTGTATTGCTGCCCAATCAACAACATGATAAATAGATTTCAATCAGTTCTTAGGAAATTAGTCCCCGGGGAATAATTTACAAACTAGATAATTACATAAATTGACTAAAAATCTCTCCATCCTAAGATTCTTCTTGATAAATGAAAAAGTAGACAATTCTCTGAATTTCAACTTCCTGATATAGAACTACATGTTATGATAGCAGTTTTACTCATAAAATTGTGAACATGCCATCATTATTCTATGAGTTCTAAAAGGACCAGTATAACAATGATTAAGACACTAAAGAATGTAAAAGAAGAAAATATTATGGGAAAAATGCAAATTAGGCTAGAGGAGATTTCATTTCTCATGATTTGTTTCAACTCCTTTATTCATCAAATCCTTTAAATTACCTATCATTTTTTGAATCAAATGGTCTGTGGAGTCTTATTTTATTCTGCCCTGAGGTATGTCTCACCCACTTTAGTATTTGAAACTCAGAGTCAAATTTGTATTTAATTTTTTATATGACTAAACGTGAAAGTGGAAGTCATCTATACAGTAGATGCCCATGAAACCTTATTAAATTCTTCAAAATCTTTAGAGCTTCTTACAAGTCTAAATTGATACTATATCCTGAATTTCAAAGTAATATATTATTTTGAGACCTTAGATATGATATAAAAGGATTATCTCAAGGCTTTATTTGTAATAATATTAAAATAAATTAAAATCTATAAAGAATGTTTAGATACATTATCACATAAAATATGTATCAGGTATGGCATTCATTTAATCCTGGAACACAAGCACAAGAAATCTTCCTGAAATGCTTATATAACTTCAATATATTTGTAGCAGTTTTTTTTTTAATCCACCGTATCTACCCAGTGGCAACCTTGCAAACCAAGAAGAAGGCTTGACAGATGGCATTTGAAGACATTTTGATATCAGAATAATGAAGAAGGATGTGCCAGCACAATTGCCAGAATAGATATAAGAAAAGGGCTTATAAATGGTATATAAAGGACTGAAAAGTTTAGACTGGGTTCCAATAATCCAAGTAAGGATATGGTCAATGCACACAAATAGTTATAAAAAATAAGTACTTATTGCTTAAAATGTGTAATTCATTCTCACATGGCTGGCTACTTGATGTCATATATAGCTTCATCCTATAAGACACCAGATATTCAAATTCCCCAACACAAGGCCAAGTATTTATCTTCCTAAAATGATGACTACCAAATGAGGAGCAGTGAAGAACCACAAGGCATGGTGTATTTGAGATCTATGGTAGATTTGATTATTGTTCCCAATTATCCACACGCTCCCTCCTCTAGTGATATAATTCAATTCCACTCTTACCACGCCTCTTTTGCAGGTAGTTACTTTGCTGCATTTTTGTCAGGCTTAGCCATGTCACTTGTTTTTGCCAGTGGATGTGACATAGAGCTTCTGGGCAGAAACTTTAAACATGTTTGAATAATTTGATTTAACTTCTTGCTTCTGTCCTTTGCCAGGAAAACACAATACCTCATTTAGGGGTTGCTCCTTCAGCCTAGATTTTGAAATGAGAAGACGTGTAAAGCAGAGCTAACTTACATTTTCTGAAAGTAAGAAATTAATGTTTGCTTGTAAGCCACTGAGATTTTAGGGTTGATTTTTAAAGCAATAAAAATCAACTGATGCAAATACAAAAGATAATTTTACACTCATACCATTGTTTTTTTTTTAATCATCCTGTAACCACCATCAATTTATTTTTCCTCTGAAAGTAAATATAAATGGAATTAAAGTGGGCTCTCACGGGCTGTATATGGCGATATCTTCTGATTAGTACCCATGGATTTAGCTATTGGACTCTGTTGTCCAAGGTTACCTTAGCTATTGAACTATTTAGACTTTATGCTGTCTTCGGACCATCCTCCTCGTATATGCCTACATGTGAGCCTTCTATGATGAACTGCTCTTGGGATTATTATTTGAATCTGCTTTATTTATGGACGAGTCTAGAAGGGTAATGCCATAGCTGACATTTGAAAGTGTTAAATCTTCGCTCATGCCAGAAGAAAAACCAGAACTTTACTTATTGCTTTTCTCTTAATAAAAGTCCAGGAGCATCACACAGAATGTAGAGGAGGCCATCTACCTAATTGAAGTTTCAGGCAGATTGCAAGGGTACTCTGATATGCAGAAGGGGATAAATGAAAGTTTTTAAGCAAGGGACTGCCTTCATCAATTTTGTCATTTAAGTGGATAAGTCTGGTAGTAAATAGTGCAAAAAATGGCATAGAAGAAAATAGTGGCAGGAAAAATAGATGAGAAGTTCTGCAAATTCTGTACTTCCAGCAAACAGAAGGTTCTGAAGGCATGCAATAAGGCTATGGTTGTTGAGATTGAAAGAAAAGCATAGATTTTGGAAATTTAAAAAACTAGTTCAAAATGTAAGGTAAGTTAATTTGCAGATAGTGATATTTTGCTTTGTTTTAATTAAATAGATTGCACATTTAACGACGTAATACATGACAAAGTGACTCGAGAGATACTCCATGGGTAAGATGATGTTATTCATTAACCATTTGCAGAAAAATGTGTGGAATAAACTGAGTGAGAGAAGAAATAGAACAACTCCAATCATTTAAAAAGAAAAAAATTCAAAAAGGAAAAGAAGTGACTGGGCTGCCAAATAACGAGAATTGCTAAAGAACACACGTGTATAGTTGGATGCAGTCCTCAATGAGATACTATTGTTTTAACTGTAGGAAATTACATTTTAGATTTCCCTTATTCAGAATGGAATTCACCTAATTTGGCTTATTCAATATTGGCACTAATGAAAGATAAGATCATCCCTATAAAATTCAGTGTGGCACTTTGACTACATTAAGTTGTTATTAAAACATGTTATGACCAAGTGTTTGAACATTAATAAACCAGACCAATAACTCACCCAGAAGAGGTTACTAGCATTTGGAAGTGGACATTCTTTCTTCTCATTAGAAGCCCACAGGTGTTGAAATCCTTTGGGTTATAGTCAAGTCTTTTGGAATCAGTGAAGAATTAGACCTTAAGGATGAGAAAATAGTGGGTCAGAATGTAGAGGTTTTCAGGCTAATAATCAGTTAAAGTTTAACACCCTGATACTCTGCTTAAAGGAGATGATGATATTAATTATACAGAGCAACTCTGAATTCGATTTTCATCTACTTTTTTATTCTAACCCGTTTTTTCCTCTAAGTGAGGAATGAACACAAACGTGAAAGTAAAAGGCCTTCCTTATGACAGAAAGAGAGGAGAGGGAGGGAGAGAAGGGAAGAAAGAGAGAGAGACAGAGACAGAGTGACAGAGAGAGAAACTTCTCTATATACAATTACATTATAAATATACTAGTCCCGGCTTTAAATAATCTTATGTGAAAGTTGCCTTCTGATCACTAATTAGTTGTGCTTTCCTTTTTCTCAAAATTAAAATTAAAATCTCAAATTTAACTAGAGAGAAAATGAGAGAACTATATTTTACACCAATTCAGAATTGTATTCTAGACACTATTTCCAATTAAATATTTGCTGATAATTTTGATGCATGCCCTGAAGAAAAGAGGTAAAATTTACCACCGAAAGAACTGCCTCACTTTTGTGAGCCCCTACACTTCTGTATGGCCTCTCAGAGCAGCCCTTGCCTCAGCACAGAGCGAAGTCATTTTCTGTAGTGATTCACTCAAAAGGGGTCACTTTTACCAAACTAGAAGAGGGTATGAAAAAAGTACAATCTACTGCTAGATATTCTACATTTTCACATAAGTGTAAAATAATTATAGTAGATACCTATTGAGAAATGAATAGCTTTATATAAAATAAATATAGTAGCTCTCTTGGAAGATGTAAATGTGACTAAATCCCCCTTTTCTTATTTCTCACAAATATATCCAAGAAATTGTGTTGAAGAGGATAGTAATCCTCAGCTTTGGCAAATTTCTGCTTCTTATGAGAGTTCCTACAATCTCCCACTTAAAACATTAGAAACCAGAATGGTGTCTTCAGTCAACCAAATCCTCAGGCAGTTTTTCATGCTGTCTGAGGGGGCATGCTGTCAGAAGTCAGGAGTACCCAAAAGAGGAGGGACTAATTGAAGATACTGCAACCACAGCTTGGATTCACAGAATTTGGCCCAGTTGGATCAATTTACCATGCACAGTATAGAAATATAATATTGGAGATGACATCACAATCTCAGCGCTTAATACGGGGAGAAGATGAAAGCATCTCTCCATAATGGTGCACTCCCCAACCACATTGTGCTGGTAATCCTAATACAGGTGTAAAAACAAGTGAAGTAGAGTCTCTCTTTTGTTCCCATCCTAATCCATTCCTGAGTTTATACTTGAATCTTGGAATTTTCCTTCTAACAATGGCACCCATTGAATGCCCCTAAGACCAAATAGCCATCAATTGGACACTTGCCACAAAACCTCAAATCTGCCTTGGTCTGTACGGACTAAGCACATAAGCATAGGGAAATATGAGAAAGAATAATTATATCTTGACTTAGAAAGAACCAATTAAAAGAAAAAAGTTGGGGTGGGGGAAAATCTATTCCATCCTTGATATAGAGCACCCACAAGAAAAGATGTTTTTGAAAATAGCTGATATTCTTTTGGAAGGATTAAGAGAAAGTGTAGCACCTGGGAAACAAACTGAACCAATTAACTCTTGTTAAAGAGCAATTCAAGTTATCATTGATAATAATAAAGTCAGGAAAATCTGTGGTTCAGACAATCATTTAATAAAACAGGAAATAGAATTGCGAAGCATGAAATAAATAATTTTCAAAGATAAAAAAGAAGGAAAATTGTCAGACATGGACAATAGTACGTGGAGAATATTACTATTTTATAAATGCCTAATGGAATTATATATAATGGCACATGATTATCAGTGCCAATGAACATCAAAATGGAGATGCTCAGAAATCGTACGTCTTCTGCAGTAAGTATAAAATTCCAGCTATAGAGAATTCTTGCAAAAAACCCAAACCTGAATTTGATTGTATCTCAATATTCAGTGTGCAAAGTATAGAGGAAAATCCCTTAGGAAATAACCTGGTTATGGGAAAGTTTAGAAGGGAAATTTTCTTCAACAGATAAGTTGTAAAGAAAATGTAAGAGTAAAGAGTATATTAGGAAAGACTTAAGAGGCATAGCAACCAATAAAATGTGTAGACCTTGTTTAGATAATGATTTTTTAAAATAAACTAACTGAGAGTATGGGAGAGAGAAAGGGAAAGAACGAGAGAGGGAGAAGAATTTGAACACGGAAATTGATAATGTGAAATAATTATTAATTTTTGTTTTTGATATAATAATGGTTTGTGGTTATATTTTAAAGGGTCCTTTTAGAGTTTCATCCTGAACTATTTAAGGGTGGAATAATAATTGATGTATGGATTTGCACCAAAAGAATACAGTGACTGAGGGAGAAATGAGAGGGGTCTTTATAACCAAAACAAAAAAATCAACCATGAATTGATAATTACCGTAACTGGGTGATGATTACTTGGAAGTCCACTTTATTTTTGTGTATATTTGAAATGTTACATAATAGAATGTTAAAAAAAAAGAATAGCTAAATAAACATTAGTATTTTTAATATTAACACTGTTAAGCAGAAAAAAGAAAGATCGTTTTCTATTTAATTTCATTCAACTGATGTATTTCATTGAATCTAAAACAACATAGATATTAGCTGCACTGTTATTTTACATGATGCAAAGAAAGACTAAAAAGTACTTCCAAATAAAGTATAAGCATGAAAAAAGATTATAAATGTAAAAGATTGATTATCATGCCCCAAGTAACATTGTAATAAATGAACACTAAGACAAAACCTAGTAAAAGTTTTCAAACCCTAAAGCAAAATTGAGGGAGTAGGTGAAAAGCAGACAAAACTAAATAAATAAAAGAATTGTTTCCTTGGAATCTAAAGTCAGTATGAAATCAATGCCAGAATATAATGGAAGACTAGTCTCGGAATGCTAAGCAAAACAGTAACGTATAAATGCATGCAAAGCCAAATTTTCAAGTGTGTATTACTGGAATGAAGATGGGGTCTCTTCTTCCCTGCTATGTAGGTTTAAGTTATTTTCATATCACACTACTGATCTCTTTTCATTTCCCAGCTCAAACTCACACTGAAGCAAGAGTCACTGAATCGAAGATTTCATGGGGGGTGGGGGGTGGGGGAGAGGGGAGAATGTCTTTCTTAAACAGGTTTTTATAGTAATGTGGGAAAAACACTATTGCTACTTGTAAACTCAAAGCAAATGAGTTTTGTGTATATTTGTGAGGTTCTAATTTTAATGGTGAGCTCCAACTCAAGAAAGGAAGTGAACCCAAAATCCATTTTGCATTTAGTACTACCAAGGAAAAGGTGGCAAGAGTAGTCAGTAATTCATGCAACTTCTACCTAGGGTTCAGGAATTACCTTCCACTACCTAATCATGCATTGATGCTAGAGTGGTTAAATACATATGAAGAGGAAAACTTCATATATAAGTGTGTTTCTTGGACCTAAGCAATTCCATAACAAGAGGCAGTGGAAACAGTCACAATGCCAGAGACCTGGAAATGCTGTTCTCAAAGAGGATGTGACCATTATCATTGGGAAGTCACTCAGTTCAATTTTACAGTCGCAGAAACACTGAACCAAAGGGAAAATGGAAATTCAGATGCTCTGAAAATACCGTGCAAGAAAAAAATAACTTTGTGAAAGACCCCACAGTGGGGCTGCCATCAAGGCAAATGCATGAACGTAAGGAAGAAGCTGATAATGGCTCAAAGGGGACTATTTGAATGAGGAGACATCATGCCTAGGAGGATGACATGCCCTGCCATGTGGTAACTGCGTAGTGCCCAAGTTAACCTTTTGTTGGGAGAATCCTCCCAATTTAGTTGATTTACTTCAATGCCCTTGATCTTTAACTCATCAGGTCAAGACAATGTAATTCACACATTCTTCCTCTTGTTCCAAACTGCTGAGTGTGTAAATGTGCCTAATCCTGTGGTTCAACCTTGAGAAGCACACTCAGATACAGATATAAGCCAATTCTTCTACAAAATTTTTTTATTAGTGTGGTAGGTTGGTTGCCATCTATTTGCTTTCTTTATATTACTTCTCAGTTGGCTTAAGCGGGACAGAGAAAAATATGCTAATTATTGGTCTCCTCAAATACTAACCTATGCAAAGGCAAAAGAAATATTTTCTCACTTAAGTACACTTTCAGATAATTGACGGCACCAATATAAACTATTTCTACAGGGATCATTGAGGGCAGAAATTATTCAACAGGGGCACTCAAGAAAACAATGCTGCTGCAGAAAATAATCAGTTATCACCATAGACACCCATCAAAAATTCCAAGATAGGAAGTAATAAAATTAATAATGTATGCTTAGTTGACTATGCAGCCTTGTTCACTTAACAACTATTTATTGATCACAGACCATGCTAGGCACAGGGAATATCATGTAGAACAAGACATATGGGTACCTGCTCCCCCAGAGTTTCGATTTTATCTAAACAGAAGTTAAACAAAACAAAAAGCAAGAGAGGAAGAGAGATGTTACATCCCCCTATGTAAATATAAATTGAGAAACAGAAACAGTCAAACTAGCTAGTGGGAAGAAGGTAATGTATTGAAGGAATGAAGAGAAGGATTGTTCTGTCTTACTGAGGCTGCATGATATTTCAATTCTGAAAGCTTCCGAAGAGCAGTTTTTTTTTCCCTCTTTCTTGCTCCATACTATTCCTATTTCAGTATACATTTGATAGAATATGAGTGCCCCAGCCTCAGTTTTGCGCTCAAGCATAAAACACAGATATACTAGTGTCCTCAAGTCATAATTCACAATTGACACGTGAGAAAATCTGTTTGAGTCAGAAATAAGTGTTCACCAAACATCCAAGCAGTAGTGGTCAGTGATGGGGTAGAAAAGTCACGTGACACTCACATGGAACTTAGCCCTCGTGGCAGATATTGCTAATTGCACATATGATATCCATTCTTTACATAGCTGTAATTATAATAAAACCCTGCTTTTGTGTGGGGCAACAATGATCTCAGATAAAATTCAAAATTCCTGAGTCTCTCTTGTTGATAAAACTGAAAATTGTCAAACTTCTAGCACAATGAGATGTCAGCAAGATTTTCTAAATGAATGTTTGAGAATCAAGCTCTTTAAATGGAAAGATTTTGAAGGCTTATGCCTTTTGTCAATGGTTCTTCTTCCCCAGAACTCTGACACAAGGCTGGTGATAGCCAGCCATCTTCAAAGCATGGACTGACCATTTTAAAGGTAAAATCTCATGCTAATGTTGGCTGAGTAAAATGCCTAAAGGAACCAAATCCTCAGTGTCATGGAGAAACTGCCATAAGAGCTCTGGGCTTCTCACCTCCAGAATACTGCTATTTTACCAAATAAACTTCCTGCTTAGGTAAGCCACTGTGAATTGGTTTTCAATGGCATCCAGTCATATGCCTTAACTAGATCTCCTTCGCAGGAAGCTTGTAATGGCTGGCTTTCTCAGAGAAGTAGATTTTGACTGATTAAGCAACTCAAGAAGATTTATCTTCAACAACTAATGGAAGTAGCAACAATAATTGAATTACAAAAAGAAAAAAGTGAATCTCAAATATTCAGATTAAATCAGTGAAACATTGGAAGAGAGAAAGGAAAGGTGCTGTGCAAAAACACATTACTCTTTACGCTTCATAAAACTTTAGATCAATATACATAATTGTGGAATAAAAATACTTGTGCAATGCCTTATATTAGTCAAGATAATGCAAACATCAAAAGTCATGGCAGGAAAGGAACCATTGCTTAAGCACAAGAAATAAAAAGTGTACAATAGATGGCAAAGAGCAGAATTTGAATTAAAATTATTAGAAATAAAGTACACACATTAATAGAATTTAAAATCTCCAATTATATTGAAAAAATTAAACAAGCTGTTTATGTAAGATATGTACCAGAGGAAAAAAGAACCCTGAAAGTGAAAAGTAAAAGAATAAGCAACAATGTATTAATAAACTTTCTATAAAACTGTCCTAAATATAAATATTAGAAATTCAGATTATAAAATAACAAGGTTGATCATTTATGATTGAAATTTGGAAAATGATAAGGCCAAACATTAATACTCACCCCCCAGACACCAAATAATACAACACCCAAAAGCATAAGGCAATCATTTTTAAAAATGGAAGGCAGTATTTAACAGAAAAACTAGTGTTGTCATAATCAGTCTTTGATAGATCTATTATGCAAATATCAACAGAATCACTAGAGATAATAAAGTTTTAGAAAAGAGAATGGTTTTGACATGATACAGGTCTCAGTTTGAATCCTGGCTCCAAGTTAACTGCTATCCAGTGCTGAAGCTTTAAAAGGAAATGAGAAGAAGAGGAGCAGAAGAGAAGGGAGAAGGAAGAGGATAAAAAGGAGGAAGAAAAGAAACTGGGAGAGGAGAACACATCAGGTAAAGTGATGCCATTATATACACTGTATGCATTTACTCCTCACATATATCTACCCTCATTTTACAGAATGAACACACTTTTAGAGGAAAGTAATTTTCTCAACATCACAGAAAGGTATTTTTGTTCTTTTTTTTATCCAATATTATAATATTGCACTTTTTTGATATTTGAAATATGTGTGGGGCTACTCTACTTTGAAAAGCTTGAAGAATCAAGAAGAATAATTCTATATTGTGGGGAAAACAAAATTTTAAGGAGTGAAAGTGATAAGTTTTTGACTGAAGAGCCAATTGTCAATTGCTAAAAATGTGCAAATCATTTAAATTTTAATAGGCATACAATAGAATGGAGCTTTTTGAGAAAAAAAATTAATTCCAGAGTAATTGACATTTGTTTCCCAATCTTAGAAGCATGGAATACAAAGTGGAAAAGTGCTTGAAATGAATGACAAATTATACAGTTTATGTACAAATTATATGATACAGGCCAAAATACATTCCTAGGTATAAATCTTTTCATTTTCTTAAAAGTAACCATTTGAATTTTTAAAGTATTATTCGATTCAAACATTTTGAAACAAAAATTTGCCTTTTGATAGGAATTATGTATTTCATTATAAAGATGGAACACGATGTTCTGGCTTGCATATTCTCTGCAGAAGGAGGTCCTTTTTTATACTGAATTTTTAGCATATAGTAAAGATCCAGATTGTAAAAAATTAATTTCAGGCATGACAGACTGGAAGTATATATTGAACAGATCTGGGAACAGAAATGATGCAAATGCCTTTCTCCCAGCTTCTGAAAATTATATAATGGACCAGAATTTCAGGGTAGAATTCTGTTTGTGTGAAGCATGGCCTCTCAATCAAAGGGTGCCAAAAATGACTTTTGGAAAGCAAAGCAATATAACAGCTTCCCACAAAGAGTAGTACCATGGACATTGACTCTAGACATATTGTTATAGCTAAATATCAGGATGCTCAAATCTATTTTAATTATTAGTGACATGAACAGAACTAGGAAAGAAAACATTTCTCCTGAATGAGTGCGAGCAATAAAGGAAATTGATTCATGAAAAGAAGTCTAATGATGCACAAAGTGCTAGAAATAAAAATCAATGAAATTGTTTTAACTATTCAGTGAGTTGTTACTACATTTTAAAGTATCACATGCTTTGTTGGGTCACAATGATGATGCAATGCAACAAATTGCGCTGTTTATGCAATGATTAACATATTGTTAAAATGTCTATCACTAAGAAAATAAGAATACTGGTAAATGTATAAACAACCCCTGAAAGATTCATACCTTCTTATCATTAAACTATTTAAAATATGACGGTTGCACAGAGTACAGCTGAGTAGTGCTAGACAGTTAGCATGAAAGTGATGTTTTTGATAAATGATGTATCTATACTCAGAAAAACTAAAGAAGAGTTAGTAATTCTAGTACATAAAGGAATGAATTCACTCATATTTGTATACATATAGCTAGAATTAGGACTATAATACATAACTACTATCAATACAGCAGACAGTTGGATATTTTAGAAAAGTTCTGTTAAACTTAGCAGGTTGCAAGTTGTCTACAAATCACTGTAACTCAACATAGATTTATAAGAAAGATAATGTTTAAAAATGTTCCCCTCAAAGAGTTCCTAGGGAGAGAAGAAAGTAAAAAGTGTTTCAAACCAAAATAAAAAGACATAAATCACGTCATGCAAGAAGTACAAACAGAACGCTCTCAGAATTTACAGAGACCTTAAATCTGGGGCATCAGGATGGCCGGGCTGGCTTTGAGTTGATACTGGAAGGAAGAGCAAGCACCCAACATTAAGGCCTTTGGGTGGTCGGGTGGGGGGTAATTCCCGAGTGAAAGTCAGTCTAAGTATATTCTGAAAAAGCTGGCTCTAACAAAACTCAATGAAGTCATTAGCTCACTTTGCCTCAAAAACCAGAAGGAAAACAGCCTATAAGAGAGAAGAAGTGATACTCAGTTCTGCAAACACTGAGAAGACTCTAAACGTCCAGGCCTCAGAGTTACTTATGCAAAATGGATGTTCATTTTCCTCTACTCCTTTCTGTAACCTATCATCTATTTTTCTATTTATCTACTTTTATTTTTTTAATCAGTGTAAACACAAAAAAAGCTCTACACACTTTTGTCTATGATATATGTGTATGCATGTATATGTATGTATGTAAGTCTGCTGCTCTCAAAATATCAGCTCCAGATATCAAACCTAAGGAAGTTATAATCTTACAAAGTCCACCCCTCCCCCATGGTGTGGAACACCTTCATGGAAATTGTGGAGTAACCCTGTTTCATTCAGTTAAGATAATATACAGGTGAAACTCTATGACACAAAGACCACCAATTTAAATAAGGATTCTCTTCTTTCGAATTATCTGCAATAAATAACCCTAAAGGATAAGATTTGTGTTATGGGAAACTAATTCAAAAGAAGAAAGATAAATGAACAGAATATGAGATTTTAAAAAAAGACTAAAAGAAATAAAGAGTGGTTAGCTATATTTCTTCTATGATCTGCTTAAATCCAAAATATCCACAGTATTTATAATCATATAAATGTATTTTTTAAATTTGAAATCATGAAGAATATCTTTAAATTCCTGCTGTTTCCTCATCACCAGTAGAACATTTTTCTGAATAAATATCTCTTCTTCACTAATTATAGTTTAATTTCTCTAATATCTTTTAAGTAGATCTAAGCTGAAGTCTTCATTTCAATGTAAACGCTCAATAACTTCTATTTAAAACAAATCTTTTTCCTCTTATAAATTTCTCATATCAAATGAAATAGTAAGTGGCCACATAACATTTTGTGGTGATAGAATTTCATACCTGTTCTTGAATGGCATTCCCCTCCTCTACGTATAATATACTAGTCTCATCTTACTTCCATGATATAATAGCATTATTTTATATTCTCCTCTCTCATCCATTTACATGCTACCTCTTCCAAAAAATATCCCCAAGTAAACAAAACAGTAGTAACACCAACTATCATTGTTTCACTGCTTGTGTATAACAGGTGAGGAACTGGGTTAAATGCTCTGCATGATATCTCTTTTGATGCTTCCAGAAATCCTCCAACAGAGGTTATTAGGAACTCCGTTTTCAGTTGAGGAAATTGAGGCTTAGCATGGCTCAAGTAATTTAGGTAGGTTTGTCTGACTCCAGAAAGCAGCATATTCTTCATGCTTTTTTTTATTTCATTATTTTCTGTGTGTGTGCAAATATATATATATGTGTGTGTATTTAGTCATGTGTTTATATATATGTATATGTGTGTATATGTATATAAGCTCCTACTGAATTCGGTTGAAGATTAAAGCTACTCTTTGTATCTGCCTGCAGAGTGGATCACAAAATCATTGAGGGCAAATGTAGAATGTTATTCAAAGAGTCTTTGTAGATTCTTCATAAAGCCTGTACATTCCCCTAATTATCCAACATAGCACCTGGCACATAGTAGTTACTCAATAAATTATTATTGATCGAATATCAAAAACATCTGTAGATTTCTCTAGATAACTATACTGAATACAGTCATAAATGTGTTACATTCTTATAATAGCCTCATATATTAATGTCCCCACAGCTGCTTTTCACTAGGAATAATATTTTCTGTTCATTACATGTCCGCCTTCTTTTTTTTAAACTTATTTTAAGGACATTTACTTATTACTCAAAATAATAGGTTCTGAAAGTGTCTAATTTGATTTTACAGAGCAAAAATGAGTATATATTCATAATGTTATAAAAAATCACCTTTTGTATTAGGGAAAGTAAGAAAGAAGATATTTCTTTAAGGATCTTTTTTTTCTGTTGATAATAATTAGACTTTAAACATTCAAGTTTAAAGCACACACTATTCTGGCTTGATAGTGCAAAGTGATAATCCAACGTGACTTACGTTTCCTATAGCAATAACGTTTTGGCAGATAAACTCCCCAGTGAGAGGCAACCATTTCTATGCTTAGATGGATTTTGTTAATAGAATGCAAATGCAAGAAAAAAGTATCAGAGTTAAAAAAAATTACTCCAGAGTATAATGATTCCCTTCCATCTTTACTCAAAATACCTAAATCCACAAAGTAAAACATTGAGTATATAATAAACAATGCATCTTATATCCCACATTATTCCTGGAAGGTGGATAGAGTAATGGATTATTATTTACACTAAAATTCATTCCTAGAAATCTTGTATCCCTTCCTCATTATGCCATGCTGCCATGGACCTGGGAGTCTAGAAATATGGATATTATAACACTTTGACACACCATGTAAATGAGGTATCACTGTAACATACTATTTGAATAAAGTTTGGAACAAACATTCAGTGGGGAAGTTTGGAAAACTTATAACGAGATTACCCCATAACTTTTTTTATAAGAGTATTCTTGTATTTCCCCCCAGCCATCTTTTAATTCCAACAAGAAGGTACAGTCTGCCAATTTAGCTCTCTAGCAGCAAAGCCACATATTGTGTTATTGTTGGCAATTAGTTAGGAGCTGAGCTTCTTGTTTGAGCTTCTCCTTCTTTTCTTTATGGAGATAATATTTGACTTGGAGGATCTTTGTCCCTCTAATGGAAATACCTGCACTGGATATTTTCAGTCCCAATCAACAAGATATTCTTCCTCATTGGTTCTGCAACTGAGGTATTGGATAGAAAGGAGAAGTTTATACATTGGTCCACTTTCTTTATTCAAGTTTTCTACATGTTATTTTCATTATTAATTGTAAGACCTGAACAATTGGATGCCTGTGGAAAAGTTTAGGACAGCTCCAATTCTTTTAAAAATGTAAGCTTACTTTTAGAAGATTATGCCTGTGGCAGCCTTAAGAAGAAACAAAACAAATTAAAAACACCCCGCCCTTGGGAATTAAGTCAGTATCTTTAGCACTATTCTTAGGGGCAACTTATTTGCAATGAATTAGAGACAAAAACCATTTAGGCATAAAGATGGAGGTTACTGCCATAATTAAAAATTCAGACTTCCTTATTACACAGTCTTTGCCAGACCAGCTAGATCGCCTTCAATATATTGATTTATGAAAATATGTCTTTATCTTTCTATGATACAAGAGCGGCTAAGAAAAGTTGGCATAGAGACCTTTTCCAATGTCTATTCATTTGGGCCAAACCCTGATCTCTACACTTCTGCTTTGTAATCCGAGTCACATACAACTCTGTTTCTCTCCCCAGAAACACACTTTCCTTTCCCTTCATTTTTCCCCTTTTACTTCTTGTTTTATACTTCATACTATAAATAAGAATTTAATGTGAGACCTCTTTCTGTAAAAGGTCGCTACATTGATTGTAGAGCAAGCTAATGGAATAACATTCTACCAAACTAAAGACCAGAGAAAGCAAAGAGCAATCCATGAAAGAATCAGGCAAAGGAGGGCCAGACTGGCCCCCATCCGCCCTCAAGAAAAGCCAATGCACCGCCCCAGAAACTATTTCCAACATCATGTGTTCTCAAAATAGCCTTCTGAAGAATTTCCCAAGGAAATTTCTTCCCAGGGCACTTGGAAAAATTCCCTTCCATTAGGATGGACTTTGGAAAGACATGGATGAAAGAGAACATTAGATCAAGTTACTAAAGATAGCCTGCCATATACTTTGATCCTGACAGTGGAAAAAAGGAAAAAAGCATATTGTGATGAAACTTTGGAAAGCTTTCTCAATAACAGTGTAAGGTTTTCAAATTTAAGTCTGGCTATCCCAGTACGAGTACATATATTTATATCAGATTATAGAAAGCTATAGCTTATAAATAGCCTACCTTCTAATGTTTTCATTACTGAAACTATTTCCCAAAATAGTGCCTTATCTCTTTCAAAAGCTTCAATTTTCTTATTTTCATGAAAAGAGGAGTAACAGGCAAATTATTATCATTTTCATAGCTCTTAGGCATCTTCAATGGAGAAAGCCACTTGTCAGTTTTATTTGCCCAAGTCTTTTAAATTGATGAGTAGTTTTTGGTGGAAAGCAAGAGTCTAAGTTTAGTCTGCATTTGTGCTTTTTGCCAGTTTCCAGCAGAGCTGGCTGAGAGAAAACTGAAGGGCACTGATTTAAATTCAGAGTGGATATGTTAAGTGGTTGCATTTCCTTAACAGAGTTTACCAAATATGCATTTTAATTTTTTATATTTACCATTTATTAAACAAGTGTAGACTTAATTGCAGCTGGTTCTTTGCTTTGTTAAAATGTATTAAGACTTCACAGACATGTAAATGAAATATTTTCTTGCAATAATATAAGTGAAACCTTATTTTTAATCGCTAATTCTTAAATTTTTATTTGGTGCGTATATCTTTGGCCAAAAAAGATAACATTAGATGCAGAAGCTTGTATTGTTTTGTTTTGTTTGTGACTGTATGTTCAAAATTTGTGAATATTTTATGAGATAATTGCTACTTTCAAATGAGAAAATATATCCCATCTAGCTCTGCTTACTCAATTCTGAACAACAATACACAAACATAACTCAGGCCCATTGAATACATTTTCCTATGAGAGCTTTAAAAATTATAACTTTATTCTGTAGCCCAGCAAATGATGACATTCTTATACGTTTCCCATGTGTAAAAAATAAATAAAAAATAATAAAACCTCCCCTCCACAAATGTCCATGACAAAGTACAGTTTCATTTTTGGCTCTCTTGTATAGTAGTTTATTTTTAAGGTAAACTCAGTGGAATGTGCTTCCTAGCTTTTTAATCATTGATTTTATTTCATGAATTTAGTGGAGGTACTAGCATGTTATATAATAATTTGGACTGATTTTTAAAATAAAGTCTTTTGTTTTAAAGCCCCAAGTTCCTTGTATTAATCTCTTACCTATGTTTATTAGAAAGCTGTGTTATTATACCTTGCATCTATTTGGTTAAATTCATTTTTATTTTTCATAAAAAATCACATCCTTAAACAATTTTGAATGAATTCTAAGACATATCCATTAATACTGAGAAGCCTACCAGTGAAAGGCTCATGTTTTACTCCTTTACTTTAAAAAGCTGGGAAAAATGTGTTCTTCTAGTATTTCTGGAAATTTGATGGGTATTAGATCAATTCTGGATTTTTTTCTTTTTATAAATTTTAATTAATGAAACCATTATCATTTCAGCCTTCACCATAACCTAATATTATAAAAAGAGAATTAATTAAGATATAATACTTTTAGCAATCTTAGATTGTGCTAATGCCACCTAAAGATAATTAGATAATAACATGGATTTTAATAGCTGCTATCAGTCTATATTTACAGCAATTCATTCTAAGAAAGGATTAGAAATTGTAAATCAGAAAGTGGTGATGATTATTACCAGGATGCTTTTCTAGTAAACCAAATATATGAATTAAAATCATGTAACTCTAATTCTGATTCTACATAATACAAAAATCAATGGAAGTAGCTGATTTACAAATAAAATGTAGTCAGTTGAAAATCAATTTTAAAACACATATAATTAAAATAACTACCTACGGAAATATTTACAATAAATATGATAGAAAAAGAATGAAAATTCTTCTGACATGAAGAGCTTATAGATTAATATTAAAAATACCCTGCAAGTAGTAATTTAAAGAACAAAATCATACGTACTATGTGTGCATGTGTGTTGTACATGAACACATGACGTATAAAAATATAAACCAGAAAAATATGCAGAGCAGAATTACTCCCTATGAAGACAGAAAGAGATAAAGGAGAATAAAAAATGTTTCAAACATAGTTATAACATCCTATTTAATCAATCAATTTAATATTGTGAAGATAATTTGTCATATTTTGTTGGTGGGATTATGAAGGTTTGTTATTCTATCTTTCTTATATTAATGTCATTTAAAATTTGAAAATATTCATGAAAAAATCTGCTAAAGAAAAGATAAAAGTGGCCACCAATGAAGAAAATAACCATTAAAGAATTTTTCAACATTGCAACGATCACAAAATGCAATTAAAGGAGTGATACTAATTGGCAAAATTAACAGAGGTTTTAAAATGTAGGATGCTCATTGTTAGCACAGGTAGGATGAAAAGTCACATTTATACAATGCTGTGGGAGTGTAAATTGGCATAACCTTTCTGAAAATCCATTTGGCAATAAGTAAAAAGAGCATGAAAATGCTCAGTTCATTTTGATCCAGAAATTCCATTTCTGGGAATCTAGCCTAAAGGAAAAAGACAAATGTGAAAAAAATATAGGCATAAATATGTTGACCATTTTATCATTTATTTATTTAAGGAATATTTATAGAGTGCTGTCTATGTGTCTGGCATTGTATTAGCCACTGAATCTACAATAGGCATGAAGACAAACAAGTCACTACCCCAAAGAGTTTTCCCATTGGAGCATTTTTCTAATAATTAGAGATTAAATAAAACAACTACCCAACAATGAAGGAATATATATTTTAATGTCATCACACAATGGAATAATTACAATTTTGATAGCAAACTCGTACTATATTAAGCAATTACTTATGTGCCAGGACCTATTTTAATCATGAGTATATGTGTTACCCCATTTAATCCTCATAACAATCCTGTGAGGTAGTCTGTGTTACCTATTGCTGCTATAACAAAATATCATAAATGTGGTGGTTTAAAATGACATGAACTCGTTCTCTTACAGTTTGGGGCATCAGAGGCCCAAGTTGGGTCTCCCTGGGTTAAAATCAATACATTGGCAGAGTGGTGCTCTGGTTTCTAGAGACTGCCCACGTTCCTTGGCTTGTGGTCCTATTTCTCCAGCTTCAAAGTTAAGAAAGTCAAGTCCTTCTCATAGTGCCATTATCTCTGGTTCTTTCTCTCCTGCCTCCCTCTTCCACTTATAAGGACTCTTGTAATTACTTTAGGGCTGTTCTAGTTTGCTAGCTGCCAGAATGTAATATACCAGAAACGGAATGGCTTTTAAAAGGGGGAATTTAATGAGTTGCTAGTTTACAGTTCTAAGGCTGAGAAAATGTCCCAATTAAAACAAGTCTATAGAAATGTCCCAATCTAAGGCATCCATCCAGGGAAAGATACCTTGGTTCAAGAAGTCTGATGAAGTTCAGGGTTTCTATCTCAAGTGAGAAGGCACATGGTGAACACAGTTAGGGCTTCTCTCTCAGCTGGAAGGGCACATGGTGAACACGGCATCATCTGCTAGCTTTCTCTCCTGGCTTCCGGTTTCATGAAGCTCCCCGGGAGGCATTTTTCTTCTTCATCTCCAAAGGTCGCTGGCTGGTGGACTCTCTGCTTCATGGTGTTGCAGCATTCTCTGCTCTCTCTGAATCTCTTTCTTTCTCCAAAATGTTTCCTCTTTTATAGGATTCCAATAAACCAATCAAGTCCCACGCAAATGGGTGGAGACATGTTGTCACCTAATCCAGTTTAACAATCACTTTTGACTAAATCATATCATCCAAGGAGATGATCTGATTACAGTTTCAAACATACAGTATTGAATAGGGATTATTCTACCTTTATGAAGTGGGATTTTGATTAAAACATGGCTTTTCCAGGAGGTATACTTCCTTCAAACCAGCACAGGGCCCATCTCGATAATCCAAGATTATCTCTCCATCTCAAGATTAGTTGATTAGCAACTTTACTTTTATCTGCAAACCTTAAATTCACCTTTGCCAAGAAACCTAACATATTCACAGGTTCTGGAGATTAGGATGTGGATATTTTTGGAAGGCCCTTATCTACCTACCACAGGTATATACTAATTTTATATGTGCATAAAATAAGCAGAGGCAAGGTATGTTCGTTAAGTTCACACAGTTATTCTATGACAAATCAAGTATTAGAATCCCACTACACAACTCATAACCTGAGCCCTTAATCACTGGATTGCACTTTATAAGCCAATGCTGATGGTAAATCTCCTATAACAAAATAGAAAAGTTTTCAGAGAAAAAAAGATGAAAAATTGCTATAACAATAACAGTATTTGCCTCTTTGTTCTGAGTTTAAGGATCACTTTTGTTCTGCTTCTTTATGTATTTAGTAGTTTTCAATTTTCTTGAAAGAATATGGTGATGGATTGTTCTATTTTCAACTTTGTTAAGTAGGGCTATGTTTCCTAGAATTCTTCTGTGGATTTAGGTTCCAACCAACCAAAAGTGAAGTCTCATGAGTTCTGGAAGGTGGAAGCAAAAAATAGTTATTATCAACCTAATGGTAGCCATCAGTCAGAAGTAATGAGAGATAGAGGCCGAGTCACAGCTGTTTTCAGTTTTTTCCTAACATTTCCCCAATTTATCTAGCTCCCTTTCCTGATGGCAACTCTGTGGTCCAATAGCAGCCCCAAGCTCATCTCTAGATGCTTTGCTGAAACTCACAGAGACAATAGCCATGGTAAGCCAACAACCTTTTGTGGACTTCTCCATAAACATCACTTTGTGGGCCCAATTCTGCTACTTAATGTGCATAGATTCCAGATTTCCATGCAGGCACCAACTGGTTCACCTGTGCCAGCATTGTTTAGCTGCTTTTCTCTGACATTGAACTCCTTTTCTATTCTTATTTCCATGGCTTCTCACACAATTGATTAAGGTCTAATTCCTGTGACAATTTTTTTCTTCCTAATACACAGAATTCCTTTTGATTCTTGATGGAGAGTTATCAGAACAAGAACTGGGTTGCTTCTGTTATGGAGATCTAAGTATTCACTTTGAGTGTGGGATGGAAGCAGCTGGAAAGACCTCAAAGACTTTCAGGGCAGACTTGAAGGTCTGTACAGAAATTATTGTTAGAAGCTGGAGGAACTAGAATAGAATAACTGTCATAGAATAACTGTGTTATGCATTGGCAGAACTATTAGCCTTATCTGTGGGAAAAATATAGTTCTTAATAAAGTCATCGATCTGTCTAAGAAGAATGTTGTAAGTTCTAACTGGTGTCTTCCAACTACATATGATAAGCTAGGAGAAAAGACGGATGAACTCAAAAGAGAAATGTTTATTTTTAATAGAATATAGAGGGATTATAAAGGGTCAAGTATAGGTTTTCCTTCAGGATTAGGTGCCCAGAGTAATAAATGGCCTTAGGATAATGATCAAATTAAAGAACATATTAGCAATATATCGTTTTGGTTTAAAGATATAGTCAAGAATGCAGGTTTACCCCATTAAAGTTGATTTATCTGACTTAATGATCTGCCCCACAGATACCCTCCACCAGATTAAAAAAAAAAAAAAAAGCTCCTAGGCAGGTCTCTTAGACCCTGTTTTCCAGATAAAAGACTTCCTCTTGATTTTTTTTCCCCCCTATTTTTGGCATGTGCAGGCGCTGGGAATCGAACCTGTGTCTCCTGCGTGGCAAGGGAGAATTCGACCACTGAGCAACTCCTGCACACCCTTCCTTGATTTTTTTTTTTTTAATTTGCATATGGGCAGGAGGCACCAGGGATCGAACTCCAGACCTCCAGCACGGCAGGTCGGAGCTCTGCCTGCTGAGCCACGGCAGCCACCCATCCTTCCTTGATTTTAGCAGCACAAGACAGTGACATGTTTCAGTGAGATGGGTGAGTAAGGCTTTTGTCTATTAGAGTAAACACCAATAATTTTCCAGGAAAAGCCATGAAACTTTTGAAACAATTACACTGGCTGAAACATAAACAGTCTATTTTTAGATAAACTTTAGTTTATAGTTTGAATAGGAGAGTTTCAGTTAAAAAAAAAAAAAAAGGGGGAGAGTTCCAGTTATAAAAAAGGAGTTAGCTGTAGGCTTCCCTAGCTTTATATGGGCAGACAGAAAGCTGAGAAAGTTAATCAGTGGCATACCTGGGTCATTCCCAATGGAAAGGATAGAATGATTCAGAATGTAGAGCCAATAGACTGGAGAGTAGAAATAAGAACCACAGAGAGCAACTCCCAGAGAGCAGGAGTGGGACCTAATCAAGGAACTGGTATTATCGTCCTGGCTGGATTTCGAAATTTCTGAGGACTAGTAGCACTATATATCTCTCATTTTCCCCTTTCTGAATGGGATGTCTATTAAAGTTATTTTGATAGCACGCATACTCTAGCACCATCTTGCCGTGAGGAAACCCAAGCTAGCTCTATGGAGAAGCTAAGTAGAAAGAAAGAGATAACCAGCTAGTCCCTAGCTCTTCCAGCCATCCCACCCCAAGTGCCAGTGCCTATAGAAGCAATGTGGAGAAGAACCAAGAAATTCAATTTAAAGGCAGACGTGAAGCCCCAGTCAAACCATCCCATTCATCTCCAACTGCTTGAGCTGCCTGAGCTGAGAGCTCAGCTGTCACGAGGAGAGACAAGCATTCTTACGTCCTGCTTGAACTCACAACCTACCAAGCCAGGAACAAAATAGCATGTTAGCCATTCTATTCCACTAAGTTTGGGAAGGGAGTAAATAGATAATGGACACAATATGTAATATATAATTTAAACAAATATGTGCTAATTTTATAAATTGTGAAAACAAAACTTAAAAATACATTGTGGATAGCCTTTCCCCCCAATGGTTAATTTAGTAATTTAAATGTAAAACCTTAAAGGGTTAAATATCTTAATTTTTTGAATCAAAGAGTAGTAATCCATCTATAACTCAAATACTATCTCCTCCACAAGCATTTTTATGTGGCCTCAAAGTGGAACTTACCTTCCTCTCTTCTATTTTCTCATACCCTTAATTATGTCTTCCATTCATCTGGAATTCCTTGTGAACTCCTTTGTGACACAGGTATGTGTTATTTCATATTACACTATAATATTGAAGGTGCTATGAAACATATTACAGGATATATGAAGATATACAAATTATTCCTGCTTTCAAAGAAACCAAAACCTTACCAGCTGGTCAGATTATTTATATAAGTAAATAAATGACTTTGTAAAAAGATTAATGATGTTTTGTTCCATAAGGAAAATGCATAGTATTTTGAGAACAGAAGAAAGACTGTTTCCTAGAGGTATAAAGAAGACTATATGTAGGACACAAAGCTGGGACAAAACTGGGAATATAGAGGTTTTTGGTCCAAAGCAAAGTCCAATGGCCTCACAAGCAGGACTTCATGAACTTCATGTTGAATTCCTCAAGCACCAGCCAAAAGTTTTGCAAACAATAGAAGCTCAAAAATTGCTTGTTGCACAATTATTGGATGGATTTCCAATTTCTCTGTACTATATTGCTGGAAAAGAATCACTTGATTATGTTTTGTTCTAGGAAAATAACTTGACTGTTTTCTTTACTACCTTTTTCTGTGAGATGCAGAGAAGCTTGTATATAAAGCCATTGTGACAGTTTTAGATAAAGTAACTCTAAAAGCATAAAATATTATTAGATGAAACGATAAATGAGGACAGATTCAATAATATTCCTCATGCAACAATGATTTTGTTATGTACCTAGAGAAAGGAGGGCAAATGGCTTCAACATGAAAAGTTCATGCAGTTTGATCAAGATATTTGGACATTTTCTATGTTTTTTCATGATGTTATAAATTACATTGTTTAAAACCATCAGCATATGACCTGAATGAGGTAAATGTGAGGAAAGAGAGAGAAAGAATATCTAATTCAGAATAGAGTTGTAAAAACAAAAGATTAGAATAAGGTCTTTTATGTCACTGAGATAAATTGTTACACCCTTTTCTGTTCTACATCATGGACTTCTAACAGATTCACAACTTGATGTGTCATATGGGCATGAGCTATTTCTCATCCTCCCACTCATACTTCCTTCCTAATAGCAAATTGTTCCAAAATATCTTGTCAGCAAGCCTTTGCTGCTGCTTGAAGACAAACTTGATTCTGAAACCCTTTGCTCTTCGTGCAAGAAAGAAAAACATTTTGCTTTATTTCAGTGGTATAATATAAATCAGTAGCATAGATAATTTCAGGACTGCTTAAATTAAATACATACAAAATGCAATATCTTTTATTTTAGAAAAGATTTAAAATGTAAAATGGATGCTGCATGCATATAAAAAATCCCTCAATTCCATATTTCTACTTTTTAGATCCTCTTAATTTGAAATCTATCTTATGTCCCTATTAAGCAAAATTATTAAGAATCATGATTTCTTCAATACACTTTAGAGAAAAATTTCAGTTAATGTAGGCAATATAACCATATTTGTTTAAACCATAGATAGGTAAAAATTTCACCAACTCCTGTTACAACCTCCTTGAAAATTGAAAAAGGTTATGATACAATGTCAGCCAAGAAAGTGAAACTGATTTATCCTGGTCCCTCCTCAGGCCTCAGAGGACTCAACAACTCCACACTTAACCATCTGGAATGGGGACAAAGTCACGTTTAAGTCAGTGTTAGCTTTCTGCAACTTAGTGTTTGATCCTGGTGTCTAGGTCAGAAATTGTGATCAAGCAGGAAGAACAGGGGTTGGAGCAATTAAACTACCACCTCAGGGCTGGCAGATGCCCACCTGATAGTTTGTAATACTGGAACTGGAAGTTACAAAGCAAGGACATCAGCCAGTTGGGAATAAGACAAACTTTCGTGGTAATCATATATATATCTTTGGTCCACAAAGGAATGGTAGTCGAGGAGCAGGACATTCATTCATTTATTCATACGTGGATATGCATGTTCGTGCTTCTCAATACATTTACTTCTCTACTGTTTGTGAATCAAAAATAAGTCAATGGGAAAGCTGTGACATAAGGTCAATTGAGCAATGCTCTGAAAGTGGTGGGAAGAGACGGTGGTAAGTGTCCATGTAAAAGCATAATATTGTAAAGGGTAATAATATCCTTTGATGGAAGCTGGAGGGAAGGAGAAGTAGATGGGTGAAAAAGGAATTCTGACTTGGAAAGAAGGAAAATTGAAGGACCACACAGAACTTAATATTAATCTCAGTAAAAAAATTAACTCGACTGTAGGACAGAGGGAAGGTAGAGCTTGGCTTTAGGGCTTGACGATGTTAAAAAAACACTGAAGAAAAAACTGAATAGCAATGTGGCAAGGAGGGTTCATACAAAGGAAAATCAACCTAAAGGGTTTTCTGAGCTAAAGTGAAGACCCCATTGCGGTGGTTTAGAATATATTGATATATAGTAGATTTATTGTTAATTTTCGATTCACAACTTTCTCCAGCAATGCTCAGCAGCTTGGAAGTAGAGTTGGAGAAAATGGCCAAGGAAATTTGGCTTGAGATTGATCTAGTAACTTAGAGTTATAAAACCCAGAAAAGTATGTTCTTAAACTTAATCCATTCCTGTGAGTGTGAATCTTTGTAAATAGGACCTTTAATGAGTAGGACCTTTTGATGAGGTTACTTCAGTTAAGGTCTGGCCCAAGAGAATCAGGATGCGTCTTCTGCTACAGAATACCTGTTAGAGAAGGACTTATAGAGCAAGCCACAGGGAGAAGATGGAAGTCAATGAATCCCAGAGAAGCTGCTATGTGCACTGCCATGTGGCAGAAAAGACAAGACTAGGGATCACCAGCAGACAGCCCCAGAAAGCTACAGCCTTCAGAAATAAACCATTGGCTTGCTCACACCCCAATTTTGTACTTCTCCTAGCCTCAAAATCATGAGCCAAAATATTCCCATTCTCTAAGCCATCCCATTGTTTTAGCAGCTGAGAAACTAAAGTAACTAGTATGATGGGATTATTTGCTATGGTAGAAAGATAATAGCAAGGCACTTAAAGTAGAAAGAATTGAGGACCTCATTTTGATGTATGGGCATTTCACGGTTACAATAAAAATTTTACAGTTTTTGTATTATCAAGGAATTAGTTCAACAATTTTTTTTCAGATACTTATTCCATCATTGAGTCTCTGCTCTTCCCTGAAGTTAACACTATCTTTGACCTCCACCCCATATCTGAGAATTACCCAAGGGATGAGTTTGGGAGAAAAAGTTTGGCTCGGGTCTGCTGGCCTTTCCCAGAGCCAGCCTATATCCCTCTGAGGGCATCTGTTATTATTCATTCAGATCTGATTTACTTAGAAGTGGAGTAGCTGATTCATTTGGTCACAGATCAAAAGCCATATTCTCCTGAATGACCTCTACCTAAATTTGGGTCTCACTGCAAGGAGAATGTAAATGTTAGGGATGGAATGAGTTACAGAATCAGAGGTTAGAGATGAATGTCAGCAATGAGATGACATTTAGAGATAAGGTTAGCTTTGGGCTGGATAAAAAAGGAAATGTGGATCTCCTGTTACACATGTTAATTTTTATAAAAACAATCCTATTCATGCTGTAAATTAAATTTATTTTAGAAAAATGAAGCACATATGAACACCAACTATCTATAGATTAAAATAATCAAAGTAAATATGCATTGCATGGGAATCTAGTGAATTATTTATAGTATCGCACATGGCTGGTTATTGGGTCTTGGGTACATAAGGTGGCAAAGTGAAATGATAAGGCAAGTAGCTCTCAGAATGGTTGTGGAGCAATAAAATAGAATTTCCAACTAGAAGAAAGGCATGCAACAGCCTCTCCTCTTTTCCTATGAATTTTTTTAGGAAAGAGCTGTGAAAAAAATGCTAAAATGAATTGTAGAGCCACAATCTTATAAAAGCAAAATATTGGAAAGCTGGTGATGATGTAGAAAAATTAATTCACAAGATTAGAGAGAGGAATTAGGTGTGAGTTGGATAAGAATCCACACGTCAGAGTGTACATACAGAAAACATTTGACTTTCATCTTTGGTGGTCACTGTAGAGTGAAGGATTGATGGGTATTAGAGTTGACAGACAAACTAAAAGGCCATGTTAGAAACAGGAAACAGGATATGTAGTCTTTGCTGTCGGCAGAATTTGTAGCTTCTAAAACCACAAAGGCCTGAGGAGGGTGTTGGTGTGATCTTGTAAACTTGCTTCCTCTGCTTGGTTCTGCTGCTGAGAATAGTCTTATGTTGGAAGGGCAGTTGTAGGAGGACTGTCCTCTGCAAATTTGCCTTCTACAGACTTTGAGTTCTATAATGAGAACGAGGATATGAGTGATAAAGATCTTAGGCCTCCTTGCCCCAGGAATTATGTTCAAAAGACTAGGCTATGCAAAGTTAAATAAATTGGCTGTTTATTGGTGAAGTGACGATTTGGAAACTACAGCATAATGTCAAATTGAAGACATCAGGGGCTGAATTGTGAGGACAATATTGCACAATCGCTGACTCAGGAGGGCCTCAACTATTTCCTTCCACTAAACAGAAAAAAACAGCATCTAGTTTTCATGTTTAAACCAAAACACATATTGTAGGAATGGCTTTCATACCAATCAATCCCCTCTTTTTTTTGTTTTAGAAATTCACATTGTAGTATAATCTAAAGACTACTGGATAGGAAGGTAAGATTCTTCATATTCTTAAGTCTCTAAATGATGTAATCTCTCCCTGTCTTGGTGACATCCGTAATTGGGCGATCCCTATAATTCTTTGAAGATAAACATGATCAGATTGGTCCACTAGAAAGATGACCTTGGTACCAGGATGGATTGGTACAGGCTGTGGAAAAAAGACTGGAGATAAATCAAGGAACTATTGTCAAAATCTAGTGAGAAATAATAACTCAATAAGTCTTTAGTCTGAAGACCAGTAAGAGATGAAGTAGACAGAGGAAGCTAACTAGAATGAAACCAGGCTTTTTAATTTGGGGTGGAGATGCCATTTTGAGATATAGAACAAAAGAAGTTGAGCATATGTGAGTGGGAAGAGGCTGAGCTCACTTTTGGACCTGTTGATTTTAAGCATTCAATTTTAAGCATTTTGGACATATCAAGATAGCAATCAAGATACACAGTTCTGAAGATGTATATATGTGAGAGCTCTGGGTGAACATAGTTATTGGGGCTGTTTATCACCCAAGAAATATAGAGAAAAGTCCCAGACTACACATTTTAATTTTAATATGTTTGAAAATTTAAACTGTAGTTGAAGAAGAAGCAATAGACAAAGGAGTATATTTACATTTAAATATATGGCATCATTTGAAAAAATTATCAATTGCAAGTAACTGGCATTTAGTGGGTTAGCTCTCCTACAATTGTCGGTGCAATTAGATACTTCCTAACCAGAGAAAGAAGCAAAGTATTCCTAAGAGTATGTGAGTATGTGTGTAGTCACATGCAGATGAGAGTGGGCAATAAAAATATATGTATATATATATATATATATATATATATATATATATATATATATATGCATGTATACATAAAATTCCTGTGAATAAGTACATGGGAGGATATAATAAAAATTTGTTCTTGAGGGCTAAGAGGAACACTAGTTTGGGGAGGATGAGGAAGGAAATGATTTGTTATGTAGTTATGAATATTTGGTTTATAGTTCTGCTTCTGGTGGGTGTAAAGTTAAACTTAAAAATCACCAAAGAATCGCTATTCAGTAACATCCAGGTTAGAGAGTTTGCCTCTCCAGGGAAGTCCTTATTATCAGCTAATAACTGTATTAAGTAATTCAATTTTAAATTCTAGTTTATATATATATGTCTGTGTGTATTGTTTATCTACAGATATGTGTATATACACATATACAATTTTTTGACCAGTAGGAAGAAAGTTTTCAGGAGTTTGATAATTATGAAACACTTAAGTTTAACCAAAAACAAACATAAATGAATTATGGCAAAATAATCAACTTATGACTTGCTTGTGTTTCTCCCATAATAATATGAGTTTTCAAAATTTGATTAAATTTTCATGATAAGCTGAATGACTTAATTCTTGATAAACTAGGCAACTTAGTATTGAACATGATATTAAAAAGTATCATTTCTTATTCTCTATTTGTGTATTTGTGGTACTTATGTATCTTTGGCCCTTACACTAAACACACTTTTTATAGAAGCATAGTTCTTTCTATTATCCTTTTGCTAAACTGAGACTCTTTATTGAATTTTTTCTGAATAATAAGTATTCAGAATTTTTATATAAAGAAATAGACTTTCCAAATGCCAACAAATGGAGTATTTGAGAGATGTGAGTGTTTTAGGGGTCAATAAATGAAATCCACTTTTGTCCCTTTCCTTCTGAGTTTGTAATTGAGAAACTGACAAAATATTAACTCTATTTACTAATAAAGTTCATTAGAAAACATGACTTTTGATCTGTGATCAAGTGAATCAGCTACTCCTCTTCTAAATAAAACAGATTTGAATGGATGATTATAGATGTCCCCAGAGGGATACAGGCTCCTCCTGAAGCCTGTGTGGATGGCAGAAAAGAATCCACACACCCAGCAGACAGGCTGGCTCTGAAAAAGCCCAGCAGACCTGAACCACACTTTTTTTTCTCAAACGCATCCTTTGGGTATGTTACTTCTCTTGCAATGGGAAGATTAGAAAGAAGAGAAGGAAAGGAACTGAGGTATCTATCTCGTACTTCTCCTTCCCAGGTAAGTGTAGAAGAAATTTGTCTGTCTATGAAAACATAGGCAGGGTAAAATGCATCCTTACTTTAAAGGTAGTAAATAGCAAAAGTTACTTCTAGCACCCTTGAGTGTACACAAAGTTCCTTGAATTAAGTCAGACAATAAATATCAGTGAAATGTTAGGGAGAATTTGGTTAATTCCCTTATCTACAAAGTGTTACACTTCTGTTTCTTTTCTTTTTCTTTTTTTTTCATTGCTCTAGAAATGTGCAGTCCTGATTTAAGTCCAAGTGTGATCCTCACCTAGTCCAATAGAATCAGAAGTAACTTTATGTGTCTTCTGTAGCTTTTATTTAAATCTTATAGTCCTAATTAGTTTTTAATTAACATATTCACATTATCAAATTTCATTTTTCATATTCTCGTAACATTTGATGCACTTATAGAATGTTCTTCTTTTAATATATTAGGCCCCATTTTATTCTATTTATTTTGTTTAGAGATTCACCATGAATAATGTTAAATATAATTTTACAAGTTCTTTATTAGAAAGAATTGGCATTCTGATTAATGGTCTCAAATTGATGAGATCTTTCTTTGTAGGAATGACAGATGGAGATATGTTAGAGAGAAGGCAGTGTATCTCGTGAAATCCAAGAGAAAAATCACCCAAAAGAGTTTGGGTAGGAAAATAGTTAATTCTGCAATAGATAATTAAAACCTATCTAAATGAACTACATAGTTAGACACCTAAAGATAGGGAATATAATCATATTTTATCTTGACCTCTAAACATTTATTCTAATTAGTAAGTAAAAACTAGAAGTTATCCTATAGAATATGCCAGGATAAAGATATCGGATTCAAAATGATTAATGTAATGTGAAACTTGAAATTTTACCCAAGAAAAAAGGAAAATGCCATAAAATCAGCTTTCTGATTGAATTGCACAATTAACATATAAATTTATGATGCTGAAAAGGCAATATTGTTAGGGATCAATGCATTCGCCTTATTAACATCTCTGTTTACATTAAAAACTCCCATAAGCTTGTTTTAGCTTTTTTATCACTACAATTAATACTGAAACTTCTACGAGATTCAAGTGATAATCACATGCCTTCAGGTTTCATGAAAGCAAAAATCATATCTCATCAATTTTTTCACCAATACATATATATTATACTTCTGAACTCACAGTAGGAGC
The DNA here is from genome assembly GCA_004026745.1 of Myrmecophaga tridactyla. NCBI lineage: Eukaryota > Metazoa > Chordata > Mammalia > Pilosa > Myrmecophagidae > Myrmecophaga > Myrmecophaga tridactyla. Next base: position 7,136 of record PVIY010012004.1, on the reverse strand, counting down.
TCAATAAAGTTTTGTTGGCTATATGAATTGACTATATGAAGATAGTTGAGAAGCTAAAAAGATATTAGCCTCAATTTTCTTGAAAGGTCTTCTTAATTTGTTATGAGGCTGAAAACTGATGATTTTTTCAAGAAAAAGGGCAAAAATTATTTTCCACGATTGTATTTTTTTTTTTAAATATGGAACGCTTCACGAATTTACGTGTCATCCCTGCACAGGGGCCATGCTAATCTTCTCTGTATCATTCCAATTCTAGTATATGTGCTGCCGAAGCAAGCACCCACGATTGTATTTTGATCAACATTTTATGATGGATTTTGAAAGCATTTATTTTTCCAAAATGGAATAAATTTTTATTTTATTTATTTAAAATAAGTAATAAGCTTTAAAGTAGGAAATGGTATCTTGGAAAGTTCTCTTATTTATTCGAGGGGACGTTTAGATAATTTAAAATTCATTTAAAATAATTCTAATAATTCAAAATAATTTTTAATTATTTTAAAATAATTTAAAAAGTGTGGCAGTTCAGCCACTGTGGAAAACAGTTTGGCAGTTCCTCAGAAAGTTAAGTAGATTTTATTATCACATGACCTGATGTATCAGTCATGGCTCTCTGGAGAAACACAATCAATGGGAGATATGTGTAAATATGAGATTTTTATAAAAGTGTCTCATGCAAATGTGAGGATGCATAAGTCCAAATTCCAAGGGCAAGCAGCTAGCTGGCAACTCCAATGAAAGTCATCAATGAACTCTCCAGGAGAGATTGGCTGGCTGAAGAAAAAGTGAAAATTCTCTCTTCTCTCTTGAAAGTCTCCAGCTGATAGGATTATCCAAGCTGATTGAATTCTGGCATTGAAGAAGATGCTCCCTTAGTTGATCACAGATGTGGTCAGCCACAAATGCAATCAACTGACTGATGATTTAATAAACCAGACTTCTGGTTTATTAACAAGCCACAAAATGCCCTTGCAGTAATGGTTAGGTGCTTGCTTGACCAGACAACTGGGCACCATCACCTGGCCAAGGTGACACATGAATCTAACCATCACACCTGGCAATCCCACTTCTAGGCACATACCCAAAAGAATCGAAAGCAGAGCCTTGAACAATTATTGGCACACTGATGTTCATAGAGACATAATTCACAATTTCCAACAGAAGAAAGCAACCCGTGTCCATCAACAAGATTGGGTATATGCATGCATTTGAATATTATGTAGCCATAAAAAGAAATGAAGTTCTATATTGAAACATGAGACAAAAGGGATGAACCATGAAAGCATTGTATTGAGTAAAATAAGACAAACGCAAAAGGACAAATATTGTTTGATATCACTGATATGAAATAATTAGAATAAGCAAGCTCATAGAGTCAGAATCTAGAATTTAAGTTAACTGGGACAAGGTAGAGGTAGGGGAATAGGGAGTTAAGGCTTAAAGTGTACAGAATTTCTATTTGGGACAATGAAAAGTTTTGGTAATGGATGATGGTTTTGGTAGAACAATACTGTAAATGTAATTTTTGTCACTGAATTATAAATTTGAATATGGTTAAAATGGAAATGTTAGGTTGTATATGTGTTACTGAAATAAGATAAAAATTTAAGGGGGCTGCGAGGGTAATTCAGTGGTAGAATTCTCGCCTGCCATGCCGGAGACCCGGGTTCAATTCTCAGCCTGTACACTCTCCCCAAAAAACAAAAACGCAAGCAAACAAACAAAAACAACAAAGCAGAAAAATTCAACAAATGGTGCTGCAATAATGGGACACTCACATGGGAAAAGAATGGAATGTGACCCCGCCATACAGCATACCAAAAAAAAATTTTTTTAATGCAAGAGACTACATAATGCAAACAGTGAACTCTAAATTAAACTATGGACTGTAGTGAACAGTAAATTATAAAAATATGATTTCATCAATTGTTTCAAAGGTACCACCCAAATGCAGGATGTTAATCATAGGGCGGTATATGGGAACCTTGTATTTTATGACCCTGTGTTTTATGTATGATTTTTCTATAAACTCACAACTCCTCCAATACAAAAGGTTGTGGCAATAATAATTAAAATATGGAATAAATGTACTGTTGACTCATTCCTGTGGGGAACAGAGATAATTTCATCTGCGGTTTAATTTATCTAGATTGGCAATGAGAAAAAGGACAACCAAAGCGATGCTGGCTTTCTCTGTGCTCTGAGTTTAGGAATGGAGATACTGGTTATTTATTATCAGAGGTTGTGAACTTTATTACTTTTTAAGACAGAAAGGATTTTGGGAATATAGCCAATAATGACCTTAGAGTAATTTGCACTTTAAAACAATTTAGGAAATGTGACAAATTATGTAACAAAATAATGAGAAATGAGATTCAAATCTCAGTTTACTATTGAGCAAGGCAATTTAATGAAGTAACTTAATCTCTCTGAATCTTAGTTCAGTTAAAATATTTCATAAGCGCTATTGTAAGGATAAAGTAAAATAATGTAAATAAGGGAGTATTACAATACCTGGCATGACAGTTTGAAGCTGTATGTACCCCAGGAAAGATTATGTTTTTTTGATCCATTCCTATGGGTGTAGACCTATTGTGGTGAACTTCTTGATTAGGTTATTTCAATTGAGACCCACCTGAGTCGTTTCTTAACCCTCTTACAGGAATCCTTTATAAGAGGATAAAAGACAGAGAGAAGATACAAGAAAAAAAAAAAAAAAAAACAGCACCAGAGAAGCAGACAGAAAAGCAGCCAGAAGCTGGAACAAAGGAGGAGAGAAGGAAGAGAGCAGCAGACATGGCCTTGTTCCTGACCATGAATAAAGGAGCTGAGGATCACCATAGCCCAGTCTTTGGGGAGAAAGCATTGCCTGTGATGCCTTGAGCTGGACATTTTCAATGGCTTAAGAAATGTAAACTTGTAAGTTAACAATCCCCATTGCACAAGCCAACCCATTTCTGATATATTGCATTTCATCAGCTTTAGCAAACTAAAACACCTGGCATATTGTAGATCTTCAGTAAGTATCAGCACCTTTGTTTGTTCTCTTGGAAACGTGGGAATAGTTATTTTTAAGGATATCAGCTTAGACTCTCCTGCTAGCAATGTGTTTAGAAGAACATAGAGCCATGCATCTAATGGGTTTTATTTAGAAAACATCAGAGGCACAGAATTGCCCATGAACCCAGTAAAATTATCCCTCTATAAGCTTCACGGTGAGGGTTGCATTGGTGCGGTTTTGGAAAGGAAAAAATTATCACTGAAGATCTCTCTCAAGTGAAGAGGTAATGACACTGCAAAAACAACTTGAATGCTGCTAGGTGTCACATTAAATTAATGGAATGGCCGAGAGTTTAGAGAGAGGAATATACAAACCTTCATGTAAACCATTAGCTTTTTCCTATATGAGCCAGTCAAAGTGGCCCTTAGAGGTAGCGTTAAGGGAGAGAACACTGATGGAATCAAACTGGTAACTACTCGATCAGCAGCTATGGTAAATATTATCATGGCTCAGACCAAGGATTGGAAAAATGCTACATAGAATCAAGCTTGGGAGATGTCTCTTTAATTAGGAAAGAATTCCACTGAAATGAAGCATTTGGTCTATAGAAGTGCTTAAGGGTGGTCCATGGACTGGCAGCACCAGCATAGCTTGAAAGCTTGGTCGACAGGCTAGGCAGAGGGGCCCAGGTCTTCATTCTGACCAGGTGATTATAATGCCCATTAAAGTTTGAGTTGTACTGGTCTACAGAATAACTTTCCTTAGCCCCAAAGTAGCCAGACCTACGTTTTTGAAGAATGGAAAGGGTTATGTGCTGGGACAAGTCTCAGGGTCAGGTAAGTGGCCTTCTCTTCTGATTTCTTTATACTTAGGGCACAATGCTTATGCAGTTTATAAATAACAGAGAACTTAGGACAGAGATGTATTTTCAGTGTTTGGACAATTGAAATCCTCTGTACTGTGTATTTATCATCTTCTGAGAGTCGTCCCCTTTTTCAGCTTGGTGGGAGGACTGAGGGAGAACTCAGCTGAAGTGCAAAATGGATACAAATCATAAGCTAGATCTGAACAGACCAGACTGGGGTTGGATCCAAATGAACTAGGGTTGAAGATAGAATTGTTGAGATTAATGTCGGCTAAGGTTTCTTGGTACCTCCTCATTTCCAGTAAATATATGTTATACCACTCTATGGAGAAGGAAATCTTTCTTGTATAATTGATGTATAGACTTAGTAACTTGGAGACTTCTACTGTTCTTTAACTATTGGTTGAGCTTTTACTATTTTACCAGTTCCCAAATCCATTCTGGTGTCATTAATAATGTCAGAGAGCAGCTGTGTTAAAATAGAGACTGTCTCCTGACTTTACCATCCTTTGAGGTCACAGACTATAAGTAGTTCAAAGGGATTTTCTTTAAGGTCTGTTGTTTCTTCCACCTGTTATAGTCTATTAGCAAACCTTCATTTCCTAATATAACCCTTCTACATTTATTTATCTGGGCTGTTCTTCCTTTCTGTTTTTTCCAATGTATATTTCCATTCTCTTTTCTATCATTCACCTAATTTAAGCTCTTCAATTAAACTTTCTTCCCAGGGTCTCAACATGCACTCCTAATTTTTATGTCATTCTCATTTAATGGTTTGACCAAGGTCAGCCAAACTTGTACAGGTCAGCATCAGAGACTTCTCTTGAGTAACATCGGTTTCTTCAGTAACAGTTTCTTTTTTTATTTTGTTCAGCCTATAAATTGATCCTCCACTGTAGGTATTTGAAGATTCCGAAGTTTGATTCCTTATAAGAGAAGGGGTGAAATAAACAGTGAGAGCCAGGAACCATAAGAACGCACAAGTAAATACCTTTGATAGGTGTCAAACACAGCACCAATGCCTTTATCTGGTTTTGATGAGGCTGATATCAGTTATGAAGATTTCATGTTCTAAATCAATTATGTGGCTAAGATCACAGCTACTTGGAGATGGAGAAAGAATTGCAGACCTTCAGTGAATTATTTTTAGCTTCATTGAAAGACACAAGAAAAAGAGAAGCATTTTAAGGGTCCAGAGAATTTCTTTTTGCTAAGCATTTGCAAGATCTAGGTTTACATTCTGTTGTGTGACTGATATGAAAAAGTCCTTATAAAAGTTATTAAGGAATTCCTAATACTTGCAAATAATTTTGATTGCCTGTATACATCCCTATGTATTCCATGCATTTATACTTTGGTTTCAGTTTTGGAACAATTTGTCAGTGAGCTATTAATAATGCTGAGGTATCGAAAAATTGGGCTAATTCTTCTTATCTAACTGACCATATTTGCACTAAACAGAATCTTAGTCTAGGGAAAAATGTAACCCATTGAAACATGTAACCCATTGGCTTCAACTAGAGGTATATCTCCATTGGCTTTGGCTAAGTATTAGATGAATGCACATCATAGAATAGAGATGCAGATACTAGAAAAGAAGCCTAAAATGATCAAATAGAAAGCTCAGAGAATAAGTGGTAGAATATGTGACCGTGGTTCAGGAATCTAGGGATAGCTTAGCTGGGGCATCTGTTATGGGTTTCACAAGCCTTCATTCAAGATGTCAGTGGGGCTGGGTTCTTATTTCGGGATCATCTGAAGAAGAATCTGCTTCGAAGGCCACTCAGATTTTGGCAGAACTGATTTCCTTGCATCTCTCTGACTGAGGCTCTCCACTTCTTCAGGCTGTCTGCAGTTCCTCAAGACATGGGCCTTCCCATAGGCAGTTGTCACATGACTGCTCCTTTAAAGCAGGAGAGTGAGAGTAGAGCAGTTCAAAACTCTCTAAGGTCTGGTCTTAAGAAATCTATTGAGTGATTATCCTTTGCCACCAGGCCACAACAAGGAGGGAGGGTATCACATGGAGTTCCGTCGTAGCTCAGGTGCCTGTGTTCTGGGACTCTATGTAAGAGCTGCATAATTCACTGGACATACATTTCTGTTATGGGGTTCATATTTACTAATCCTGTACTTCCTGAGATAAGCACTCCCTGGAACTTCAAACCTGTAACCTCTTTAAAGACAAATACCAACCTTCTTTCCTTCTCCTGTGCTCCCCAACCACCCTCTCCCAGGCAATTTCATCCATTCCAATGGCCTCAGAGATTATCGTTACACCAGTGATTTCCAGAACTCTCTGTTTAAGCCCAGATCTCTATTTCTATCTTCACTCCCACATCAAAATGGACTCCCCAACCTTTTACTGAGATGCACTGCAGGTATCTGAATCACACCAGTGATTTCCAGAACTCTCTGTTTAAGCCCAGACCTCTATTTCTATCTTCACTCCCACATCAAAATGGACTCCCCAACCTTTTACTGAGATGCACTGCAGGTATCTGAATCTGAACAGTTCGAAACTGAATTCCTCACCATCCTGCCCCCTCACTGCTCACCTCCACTCTCATCTGCTCATCATCTTCTTCCCATTAAATGGCAACAACACGCACTCAGTGGCTTGAATCACAAACCCAGAACTCATTCTTCAGCCTTTCCTTTCCTTCATTCTGGGTTTCACTGCTTCTGTGGCACTCTCACATTCTCTCTCTCTTTCTCTCTTCATTCTGATTACAAAAGACTCCAGTGGGAAGATTAAAATCCATCCTGAATGAGGAAGGGCACATCTCAACTGAAGTCGCTTCATCAATAGATCCATCCTACCACGTGGGTCCACACCCCCAGGAGTGGGTTAATTAAAGAGCATGCTTTTCTGGGTACATACAATTTCAAACCATCACAGTGTGCAAACTTTATTTTTCCAGTGAGTGGCATTACATCTTTCTTTGTAAATGACAGAACAGTTTCTCTTTCTCTGGACCAACCAAAGTTCTTAATTTTAATGTTAATTAAGTAATTTTAAAAATTTATGTTGAGTGATTTTGCGTCTTAAGATATCCTTTCCCTCCCTAGAATCCTATACTTAAAATTTATTGTAAAACCTTAATAGTTTGTCTTTGGCATTAAAATTTTTAACCATTCTGGGATTGATTTTTGTGTATGGTATATTGTAAGGAACAAATTCACTTTTATCTCCAATTAAAAATTGATCATTCTATTACCATCGATGGCACAGGTGTCAACTTTTCACTGATATACAGTACTGTTTTTTTT
>PVIY010012003.1:0-63484 GCA_004026745.1 Myrmecophaga tridactyla | reverse complement strand
ATTGTTGTATTTATTAGCATAAAGTTGTTCATAGTATCCTGTTATTACCTCCTTTATTTCTGTGGGGTCAGTGGTTATGTCTCCTCTTCCATTTCTGATCTTATTTATTTGTGTCCTTTCTCTTCTTCTTTTTGTCAATCTTGCTAAGGGCCCATCAATCTTGTTGATTTTCTCATAGAACCAACTTCTGGTTTTATTGCCGGGAAATTCTTAATACCCTGCCAAAGAACAAACAGCACTGAGGCTTCTCAGTATCTTAGAGAACTCAAGGTCTGGAGTGTAGCTTTTAGGATAATAAATGGGATATGAAATAATAAACATAAAACAAACACACGGTTCTTATTTTTAAGAGGAAGGATTACAGTTGGCACAGTTTTCAAGCCAGAAGTCTGGGTGATTAAGGAATGAAGAATTGCCAGCACAGCCATAAATTATGGTGAGAAATGTAGAAATGGTGTGTGAGAAGGCCAATTTGCTTGCACAACAATTTAAAATTGCATATTAGAGTCCCTGAAGTCGTTATTGTAGGAGAAGAGGAGGAAAGCGGACCTGGAGTGGACTCAGGGGGCCCAGGCTGTCATTTTAGGATACCCAGTGGGACCCGCTTGGCGGAAGGCGACGTGTGAGCGCGAGTCTGCAGGGAAAGACGACTCGGGCATGGGTGAGAGCAGCGCAGAGAAGATCGCATGGGCTCTGGGGCATAGGGGTGAAGAGACGGCTGCCTAAAGCTTTCCAGGTCCTGAGATGCCCAGCTGGGGTCATAGACACGTGGGGAAGGAGAGGCGAATAGTGCCGGCGCTACACTGTCTGGACTTGAATCGAGGCTGCTCTGTCTCAGAGCTGAGAGCTGGACAGTCACTTGACCTCTCTAAGGCCCAGGTGCAGAGAGGGGTGACACTAGGGCCTCCCCAGGAGGGCGTCTGCAAACAACCAGGGAATCCGTCCACGTGAAAGTTCCACCTGTGCTAGAACCCCGGAGCTTCCTTGGGAGCAACGGCTCTTCTCTGCCACCCACAAGGCCTGGCCTCTGCTTCCCGGAGCAGGATGCTGTGTCCGGAAAAACCAACGGGCCCACCGCCCAGGGCGCCTTCAGCCCCTTTCTCTCCCCTTTTCTAGGACTCGGAACTTGTGCTCACTGCCGACTCCCTCTCCACCGTCTTTTCAACCTTCAACAAATAAGACCGCTGTTTGCCACAGGGCGATGAGAGAGTCAGTGGCAAGTCAGGTTACAGCTGCTTTTCATAAAATTAATAGAAGCTCGCTACAACACTCCAAGTAATCAGCATAGGTTGATTTTTTACTGCAGAAAAGTCTTATTCCCACCCACCAACTTTCCTTTTCTCATTTCATTCCAAAAGGGACCACCTTACGTAAATGTCCTATGTAGTAAAATGTACTTTTAGTACATACTACTAACATAAGAGGCTTAACATTAATTAAATTTGTATTCAAATTAAGCATTCAAATTTTAGAATCCTGGTGCAAGAACAATTCCTCTGCCTAGACAGTCTGTTAATTGCCCCTGCTGACATGATAATTTGAATTTGTGATGCTAATTTCCAAATGAGCAGGCAGAGAAGCAGGGTAGTTCCTGGCTCGCTGTGATGTAGCCATGTCATTATTTTGCAGTTTCTTCTCTTCTAAAGGTAAGCAATGAAGACAGTGTTGTCTCTCTCTTAAACTCTTGGTCTTCAAGAGTCGGTTGATGGGGGTTGATAAACCTCCTTGAAACTGTCGCACAGATGGAAACTGTTTGAACCTCTTGAAGATGCTCTTTGAATATCAGAAGCAGACTTATGATTGTCGCCCTCCTGTATACCTCATGTGGTGCAGCCTCACATAATCATGGGAGAAAAGCTTGTCTTTACACAAAAGAGCATGGCAATGGAGGAACGTACTTGGCCTCCAAGAGGCAACACGACCCTAAGTTTCCCACTGGCATCTCCAGAGTCATTGCACAGAGGCTGACTTTAGCATCTGTTTGGAGCGGAATGGTGGCAGCATCTTTGCAGCACCGATCCTAGAAACACTTGCTCACTCATAACCATCTAGGGGTGACTTCAGCAGCTCCAGAGAATGCCTTTTTTTTCTCTGAAAGCTGTCGCTGGTCATTAGCACCTCCTGCTTTTTGGGTATCATTATTTGCAAAGCCCAGAATGAAGGTTTTCATTGCCGAGGCAACTTCTTATTCATTCTCTTATTTGTTGAATGACTATGTGATGAGGCATTTCCAGAAACTCTTAGAGTTGTGGTTTTGGCTGAAGTAGGATAATGAAAGTGGCCTTCTATGTTCTGCTTTCAGCAAGTGATTCTCTGATGGTGCCCACATCTGAAGGATGTAACACAGCCCTGTGTGATAGGTACTTCACTGCATCTGCTCCTTTGTCAGCAGCCATTGCAGGGCACTTTTCTTTTTCATTCCAGAAATGTTTCTTCGGTCAGATTTGCTATGAGGTGAACCGTGTGAAACCCAGAAATCTCCCAGCAGCTAGTAAAGCAGAAGCCTTTAAGCCCTCATGCTGTCAAACTTAAAAAGCCTTCTGGTTATTTCTGCATGCCCGAGCACCTGATGCCCCCACCAGAGGAATCACACATTTAGTTGTATCACCAAGCATTTTGTATAAGTAGAATATAATTCAGGAGAAATGCTTTTTAGTAATATGCTTTTCACAAGGAACTTGAGACCTAGGATTCTTGGCTTGGGCAAATCTCAAAAATCCCCAATGTCCAAATACTACAAATGGTTGACTTTATAGGCAATCCTTTCATGAGCGTTTATTTAATTTTTAGTTTCCATAGAATCAAAACAACTAAGGGATCATGTAAGCAGGCTTGTAAAGTGAATGGTGGGAGCAAAATGCATTTTGATGGATTGTGTTTTCAATATAATTCAGCTAAATATTCTATGCTGATTTCCATCGAGATTTCTTCTTTGATCTCTAAGTGCTTAGCTTAATTTCCAAGTATTTGAGGTTTTTAAGATAACTTTTTGTTAATGATTTCTAGCTTAATATACTTAATATACTGCATGTGAAATTTATTAAGAATTGCTTTATAGCTGGAATTTGATCAATTTGGAAAGCGGCCAATGTGATCTTGAATGCGGCTGTTGCAGTTGTTGGGTGCATTATTCTTTTGATAATTGGGTTGTTTAAATCTTCTATATCCTGGCTGCTTTTCTGTTTTTATTTTGTCTGCTCTTTCGATCGGTTTCTAGGACAGTTGTATTAAAATTTATGCTTCCCATTTTTGTTCTGTTAATCTCAGCTTTGAAGTTATATTATTAGGTACATGCAAATTTAAAACATTTATATCTTTATAAGTATTTTGATTTCCTCTAACATGTGAGATGTAGATCTAGGTTCATTTATTTTTGCATATGAATGTCTGATTGTTCCAGCACCATTTATGGAAAAGGTATCCTTTCTCCATTGAATTGCCTTTCTACCTTTCTCAAACATCAATTAACCATATTTGTGTGGGTTTACTTCTGTACGTATTCTGTTCCAATGATGTAAATATCATTTCATCAATACCATTTTCTCTTGATTACTGTAGTTTTACAGTGAAACTTAAAATCATATAGTGTGAGTCCTTAACTTTGTTTTTCTTTTTCAAAACTATTTTGCCTATTCAAATTTCTTTGCCTTTCCATATACATTTTAGTTTTTGTTGATATCTACAAAAACTCCTTCTAGACTTTTGATTAGGATTGTATTGAATCTATAGAGCCATTTGGGAAGAATCGTCACGTTGCAATATTGAGTCTTTCCAACCCATAAACACAATATATCTCTTCATTCAAGTCTTTTATTTATTTCATCTGCTTTATAGTTTTTAGCATACAGATCCTATACATATTTTAGATTTATACCTAGACACTTCATTTATTTTGGTGATACGTTTTTAAATTTTTGATTTCTAGTTATTCATTGAAGGTATCTAGAAATATAAGTGATTTTAAAGTATTGATTTTATATCCTATGGCCTTGTTAGAAATTGACTTTCAAATGCCAAATCAGCCTTACATTGTCAGCTAAAGCTCATTTGTTCCATAATGGATTTATTTGTTCTATATATTGCTAGATTTTATTTGCTAATATTTTACCAAAGATTTTTTTTGCACCTAGGTTCATGAGAGATATTGGTCCATATATTTTTTTCTTGAATTTTTTTGCTCTGATTTTGATATTAGGTTAATGTTGGCCTCACATAATAAGCTGGGAAGTGTTCCTTCTTTCCTATTTTCTGGAGGAGATTGTTTTGAATTAGTATTCATCAGTGAAAAATCTGGGCCAGAAGTTTTGCTGTGTTATTTTTGGAAGGTTTTTAACTACAAATTCCATTTATTTAAAAGATATAGGAAGGGTGGGCAATGGCGGCTCAGTGGCAGAGTTTTTGCCTGCTCTGCCCGAGACCCGGGTTTCAATTCCCAGTGCCTGTCTATGCAAAAAAAAGGATATAAGACTCTTCAGGCTATCTGTGTCATCTTGAGAAAGGTTTGGTAGTTTGTCTCAAGCATCAGGTACATTTCATATTGGCATAAACTTGTTAATAATATTCCTTACTGTTTTTTTAATAAATATAGAGTCTGGAGTAATAGCCTTTCTTTCATTCCTGATATGGCTAATTTGTGTCTTACTTTTGTCCCCTCATCAGTCTTTCTCAAGGTTTATCAATTTTATCAGTCTTTTCAAAGAACCAGCTTTTGGTTTAGTTGACATGCTCTATTGCTTTGCTGTTTTCAATTTCACTGATTTCTGTTCTTATCTTTATTATTTCTTTCTTCTGCTTGCTTTGGGTTTGATTTGCTCTTCTTTCTCTAGTTTCTTAAGATAGCAGCTTAGATTACTGAATTGAGATCTTTTGGAGGGACAGATTTCTTACATACATATTTAGGTGGATAGACTCCCTTATTCAAGTCCACACGTAACAGCAGCATTTAAGGACCCGCTCTAGCCGGTTGCTGCATTAGTCGCTGTAAATATTTGTTTTGCCCCTCCCAATGCCATCTGCTATGTTCTATCAATACCCATTTCTCATGACATCACTGATGGATGGTAAAAACCGAGGCTCATGAGCAATTTGGCTATGTTTGCCCAGGTGAAGAAATTGAGTTTTGAACCCAATAATAATTAATGATTTTTCCCTAAGTCAGTACATTGTTTGGTGTTGCAAATGTCCACTGAGCACCTACTCTGTATCCTCACTGCATTCAGTCTCCAGGCTTAAACGGTGAACCAGTGAGGTCCTCCCTTTCCTCTTGGAACTGTCCACTTCCTGGAAGAGGCAGAGGCAAGACAATTTATATTAACGGTTCTTTCATTAGTGTCATTAAGTCAATGGTCCGAGAAGTACACTTCTCGGCTTCCTACGTTTATTCTGATGTTGCAAATCACTCGACGGATAAATCCTTCATTTTCAGTATTATGATCAGTGATGGGAATGCCCAGGCAACCCAGTTTTCAGAGCAGGAATTTAGCATCAGCATGAAAGAGAGCCCACCGCGGCGAGTACACAGGGGCAGCAGGAATTCCTCCCCTTGGCGGTTCTCTGAAGCCTTCACTGCTTTGATAGCCACGGGAGCTCGATCCTGCTTGTCATCTGGGAAGCATTTTGCTGTTCACATCTCAAAGGTTGCCGGCCCGGATTACAGTGGTGCTTTGCGGTGTGTGGGCCCCGTTGTGCAGAGGCAGGAGAGCGCTGTGAGCGCTGTGTCAGGGCAAGGGCTCCAGATGCCCAGATGCTCATCTAACGACAGGGCCGCTTGCAGCAGGTACAGGAGGGCTAGGATGCAAGCTTCTGAATATCTCTCAAATTCCTCATCTTAAAATGGCAATGAGGTGACAGCTAAAGTCTCTTAGCTAATGATATTGTCATTAAATCCAAACCACTTTTAATAGAATGTTGATCTATCTTGATAACAGAAAATATTTATTTTGCAAAATAAATGAGTCTTTAGTGTAGAAAAATTTGGAAAATTCCAGGAAATGAAAAGCCTGAAATAGAAAGAATACTTAATACTACCAGAGGTAAACAAATAAGTACTTTTAAGGTTTTGATTTATGTTCATCTAGTATTTTTATTTGTATTTTATATGGGTGTGGGTGAACACTGCATGTTATATATGTGTCTGAATTCACAGCTCTTTATATGTAATTGAAATGCCTTTTGTATTATATCCATATATTTATTTCATCTTTTATCTATGCATAGTATAAAATATGTGTGTGTATATATTAAATGTTTATAAACCTACAGGTGTGCTTTTCACATGTATAAATTTGTGAATTTTCTTTTTTTAAAATTTTTATTAGAGATGTTTTAGGTTTACAGAGCAATTATGAAGAAAGTAGAGTATTGTCACCCCCTCGCATATGCAGTTTTCCTTTTTATTAACACTTTGTATTAGTGTGGTGCCTTTGTTAAAATTGATGAAACAATCTTACCATAATTATATTATTAATAATAGTCCATAGTTTACACTAGGGTTCACTGTTTGTGCTGTACAGTCCCATGTTTTTGTTTTTTAGTTTTTATTCTAACCTATATATACAAATATACCTAAAATATCCATATATATAATTCAGTGCAGTTCACCACATTTACAATGTTGTGCTACCATTATCCCCATTCATGACCAAAACTTTTCCACCACCCTAAACAGAAATTCTACCAATTCAGCATTAATTCCCCATTCCCCAGTTTTCCCCCATGGAGTGGATTGTGTCAAAAATCAATTCGCCATAGATGATAGGGTTTATTTCTGAATTCTCAATTCAGTTCCATTGGTCTATCTGTCTGTCCTTGTGCTAGTACCATGCTGTTTCAATGAGGCTTTGCTTTGCATTTTAAATTGGGTAGTGAGTTCTCCAACTTCCAGACATTTTTGGCTATTCAGGGGCCTTCACCCTTCCATATACATTTGATGATTGGCTTTCTTGTTTCTGCAAAGAAAGCTGTTGGAGTTTTGATTGGGATTGCATTGAATCTATAAGTTGCTTTGGGTAGAAGTGACGTCTGAACAATTTGAGTCTTCCAATCCATGCACATGGAATATCTTTCCACTATTTGGATCACCGTTGATTTCTTTTAGTGATGTTTTGTAATTTTCCATGTATATGTCCTTTACATCCTTGGTTAAATTTATTCCTAGGTATTTGATCCTTTTAACTGCTATTGTGAATGGAATTTTTTCTTAATTCCTCTTCCAGTTGTTCATTACTAGGTATAGAAACATTACTAATTTTTGGCATGTTGCTCTTGTGCCCTGCCACTTTGCTGACTTTGCTCATCAGCTCTACTAGCTTTGTTGTGGATTTTTCAAGATTTTCTGTATGTAAGACCATGCCATCTGCAAATAGGGAAGCTTATATTCCTTCCTTTCCAATTCAGATGCTTTTAGTTCTTTTTCTTATCCAATTGCTCTGGCTAGAACTTCTAGTATAATGTTGAATAACAGTGGTGACAGTGGGTATCCTTGGTTTGCTCCTGATCTTAGGTGGAAAGCTTTTAGTCTTTCCCTATTGAGTAAAATGTTGGCTGTGGGTTTTTCATATAGGCCCTTTATCATGTTGAGGAAGTTTCCTTCTATTTCTGTTTTTTTTTTAATCAAGAATATGAAAGTATTTTTATCAAGAAAGGATGCTGGATTTTGTCAAAAGCATTTTTTTGTGTGTGCTATATGAGATGATCATGTGTTTTTTTTTTTCTTTCTCTTCATTCTGTTAATGTAGTGTATTACATTAATTGATTTTCTTATGTTGAACCACCCTTCATGTCTGGTATAAATCCCACTTGGTCATGGTGTATAATTTTTTTAATGTGCTTTTGGATTTGGTTTGCTAGTGTTAAGGATTTTGCACCTATATTCGTAAGAGATAATAGTCTGTGATTTTCTCTTCTTGTAATGCCTTTACCTGGCTTTGGTGTGAGGGTGAAGTTTGTTCCATAGTATGAGCAAGGAAGAGTTCCTGCCTCTTCAATGTTTTAGAAAGTTTGAACAAGATTGGTATTAATTCTTCTTGGAATGCTTGGTAAAGTTTACCAGTGAAGCCACCTGTACTAGACTTTTCTTTGTTGGGAGGTTTTTGATTATTGATTCACTCTCTTTACTTATTTGTTTGTTGAGATCTTCTGTTTCTTATAGAGTCAGTGTTGGTAGCTTGTGTGTTTCTGGGAATTTGTTAATTTCATTTAGCATATCTAATTTGGTGGCGTAAAATTGTTCATAGTATCCTTTTCTGATCCTTTTCATTTCTATGGGGTCAATCATAATGACACTTTTCATTTCTGATTTTAGTTATTTATGTCCTTTTTATTATCAGTTTAGCTACAGGTTTGTCCATTTGGTTGTGTTGATTCTCCATATTTTAAAAAATTCTCTATTTCATTTATCTCTGCTCTAATATTTTATTTCCTCCCTCTTACTCACGTTTGAATGTTTGCTCTTCCTTTTCTAGGTCCTCCAGTTGTGAGGTTAGGGCTCTGATTTGAGATCTTTCTTCTTTTTGAATGTAAACATTTAGAGGTATAAATTTCCCTCTCAATACTGCCTTTCCTGCCATTTACTATTTGTAATCTAATAGTATTCTCTGATAGCATCCTGATGTATACTACTTTATTTTATGGCTGTATGTCAAGGCATTGTGGTAGCTAGATTCAGTTGTCAACTTGGCCAGGTAAAGGCACCTAGTTTTGTTGCTGTGGACATGAGCCAATGGTGCGTGAACCTCATCTGTTGCTAATTACATCTGCAGTCAGCTAGGAGGCGTGCCTGCTGCAATGAATGACGTTTGACTTAATTGGCTGGTGCTTAAATGAGAGAGTGCAACGTAGCACAGCCCAAGCAGCTCAGCATGCCTCATCTCAGCACTCGCAGCTCAGCCCAGGCCTTTGCAGCTGCAGAAAGGAATCACCCCAGGGAAAGTTGTTGGAACCCAGAGGCCTGGAGAGAAGGCTAGCAGAGATTACCCTGACCCTTCCCACGTAAGAAAGAACCTCAAGTGAAAGTTAGCTGCCTTTCCTCTGAAGAACTAACAAAATTAATCCCCTTTTATTAAAAGCCAATCCGTCTCTGGTGTGTTGGTACCGGAGAGTGGGGTGCTGCTGCGGTTTGCAAATACCAGATATGATGGAATAGTTTTTTGGATGGCTAAGGGGAAGATTTTGGAGGAACTGTGAAGAGAATGATGGAGAAGTCCTGGAGTGCTTGAAGAGACTGTTGGTGTAAACGGAACCACTGCCAACCTGGACAAAGGTGGACACAAAAGGGAGAGATTGGAGTTTGCAGAGTGAGAACCATGGAAACTCGGGTCTGAAGTCAAGAAACCTCAGCCAGGAGAGTGGACCCACCCATATACATAAAGAGGGTGAGTTTCCCACTTTTTGCAGTGGAAGAGCCATGCAGCCTCAGGCCTTGGAGAAGGTACAGCATGCTCCTTGGGGGACTGGGGGAGCCTGGCTCCCACCACATGGAGGGGTTGAGCGTGTGCCCCAGAAATGGCAGAGAGCCCAGGGTTGGCCCTGATGCCTGAAGAGATTGGAGCCGAGAAAAAGGTGGTCTCCTCAATGTTCCCCAAGGTTGATTTGGAAAGAGGTGGGCCACTGCATAGGCCCTTGGAAAGGTGGGACTGCCACTTTCTAAAGCTGAAGGATAAATGACTTTCAGACTTTGAAATCTAATGGTGTTTGCCCTGCAGGTTTTCCTTCCAATTTCTTCCTATGGATCTTGTGACTGTCCCTCCTTTGCATATTGCACCAGACAACTTGTTTTGAGATTCACAGATCCACAGCCAGAAGAGAATTTTTTGCACCTTAATATTGTTCAAGGTGATGCGTGCAGTTGCCAAGTTGACAAGGGGTGGACATGTGGTAGTTAGATTCAGTTGTCAACTTGGCCAGCTGAAGACACCTAGTTCTGTTGCTGTGGACATGAGCCAATGGTACGTGAACCTCATCTGTTGCTGATTTACATCTGCAGTCGGCTAGGAGGCGTGCCTGCTGCAATGAATGGCAGTTGACTTAATTGACTGGTGCTCAAATGAAAGAGTGCAACGTAGCACAGCCCAAGCAGCTCATCAGTATACCTCATCTCAGCACTCTCAGCTCAGCCCAGGCCTTTGCAGCTGCAGAAAGGAATCACCCCGGGAAAAGTTGTTGGAACCCAGAGGCCTGGAGAGAAGGCCAGCAGAGATTACCCGGGGCCTTCCCACCTAAGAAAGAACCTCCAATGAAAGTTAGCTGCCTTTCCTCTGAAGAACTAACAAAATAAATCCTCTTTTATTAAAAGCCAATCCGTCTCTGGTGTGTTGCATTCCAGCAGCTAGCAAACTAGAACAGCATGTAACCTATTTCCTATTGGATATTGATGCTTCAATGCTACTGTTTATTTTTGTAAATAGGAGCCAACAAACATACTTGAGCTAATCTACATCCTAAGCAAGAATTATTTACATGATATAAATTCAAATAATTAGAATTGCTGGTTCAAACTGTACACACAATTTTGAGTGTTTCAATTTATTCATCTTCTAGCAACATATGAGAGTGCCTAGTATATAGTTCCCTTTGATTAAAGTGCTTAAGCCTTTAATAGATTACTTGATCGTATTTATTTCTTTTATCAAATGCATTTTCCTATTTCTTTCCACTTCTCTGTTAGTATTTTTGTCATTTTTCTCTGGTTCCTTATGTCCTTATTCAATATTAAGAGTATTACCTATGTCTGCCATATATATTTCAATTATTTTCCTGGCTTATTATTTCCTTTTCAATTTTGTCTATAGTATTTTTGCCATACATTTTAAGACATAATCTGATTTCTCATTTGGCCTTTAAAGTTTCTGCATTGCAATCCTAATTAGAAAGTTCTTGACCTCTAATTATTTAAATATCCATTTTTTTTTGTCTGGTATGTCCAAAATTTGAATTGATACTTAAAGATTTAATTCATTATGATACATGCCCCAATGCCAATTATCAAATAATCTAGGCTTTTATTTGCTACATATGCTGCCTTTAGTAATAGTAATGATTTAAAACATTCTTTCCCGATCAAACCATTTTTTAGACTTAACAGATGATTTGGATCAAGAAAATACTCTAACATCTCAATTCCCTTGTTTCTCAAATACCTTTACTGAAAGAAAGCATCTTCCAGATTGATCATATTATTTGAGAAATACGAATCTCAGGATGCTTATATTGTGAGGTTATAGGATTCTATTATTTAAAAAAAATATGTTCCTGATCTTTGAGCTCCAAACTTAGATTCTCTGTGTGTAATAGGGATATCTTTGTGGCAAAATTTTGCTATTGCAATTTCTAAAATTGAATATTTCTTTATTACTATGACCCTTTGTGGTATTTGAAGGACTTAACTTTCCTTTTCCCCCGTAGGATGCTCCTTTGTTCATATTGCTAATCAGGGTGAGACATTGCAGAGCACCTGGTTGTCATCCACAATCACAATTCCTATCATCAGGCAGGAAGGCAGCAACCACTTGCAGGCATTTATGCTAGAGAAGGTAAGGCGACTGCTGCCCCAAATTCTGAGGTCAGGCACGGAGGGACGCCGAGTCCTCAGTTTAGTTTTGCTGCTATTTCCCTGGGTCATTTAAGATTCATGTAATTTTCCATAGTAGCTGAGACTAAAATCAAGTCAACCACTCTGATGTAGAAGCATTTATCAATAGTCACGTGAGCTCACTTTACCAACCGTGTCTTGTGCCAGGACTTGCACAAAGAACTTCTGCATGCATCATTTCATTTACTTCTTGGAACCACCACATGATTTCTATTTTGTGGATGAGGAAATGGAGGCCTTGGAAGATAGAGAATCCATGTTTGCTCTGAGTCAACTTCAACACTGATGACATTGAGGCTGGATAATTCTCTGTTGTGGGGGGCTGGCCTGTGCATTGCAGGATATTTGACCAACTTCCCTGGCTTCTACCCATGAGATCCCAGTAGCACCTCCTCCGACTGGGGACACCAAAACCTTGCCACCTGTTTCCTGGGGGGGGGGGGGGGGCGATGGTAGCCAAGGGCTTGGAAGCAGTGGGTCTACGGCTGTGCTTTCCATGCTGCGCTCAGGGCTCTGGAGGGGAAGACGAGCGAGCAGGCTCCATCTCACTCCTCAGCTCGCCTGGTTTAGATATTGGGGTTCCACGTGAGATGTCAGGTGCTGCTCTGCAATAATTAAAAGTCCTAGGCTATAAAAAGCATTGACACCCACTATGTATCACCTGTTTGGAAATACAGTGTGCACGATTGCTAAGAGATGAAAAAACAATCATTCAATATCTATTTCTAAATTTTATTTTTATTTTTTCTGTTCAATGTGAATTTTTACAAGTAAATATTCGCTTTCTTGCCTTCATTCTCCTGCCGTATCTTAGTGAGGCATTTCCTGACCACCCAGTTTAAAATCTTCCCATACTGGGAAACTCCTGGCCCCCTCCTGGTCTCTTCTTCTTCATCACATTCTATTTAACTTATTTCATTTGTTGCTTAAATTTACGCCCATGCATATACTCTATTGCCAGCTCTCTGCGGAGGAGCATTTTTGACTGTTCTGTTCAAAGAGTTTCTGGCACATAGTCACCACTGTTGAATGAAGTCTGCAAACAATTATTTTTAAAAGAAAAATTTTATAAACCAAAATGAAATGTTTTCAGATGAAAGTGTCTCACCAAAAATTATATAATAACTGTGAAATCAAATTATATTTGAGCCTTGCTTCAAAATACTTCCCTGGCTTTTTAAAAAGCTATGTTGCAAAAGTAAGCCCAGAAAAAAAACCCCAAAACAACACCATGTTATTTTTTCTTTTTTTTTTTTTTGGCACGGGCAGGCATGGGGAATTGAACCCAGGTCTCAGGCATAGCAGGCGAGAATTCTGCCTGCTGCGCCACCGTGGCCCACCCAAAACCATCTTGTTTTGGTATGCTTGTCTTGTCACCAAAAATATTCAATAGCAAGTTACTTTATAGATCTATACAAGTTCCAACAATTATCACCTTTATCTATACAACCTTAAGTTCTATTTTAGAAGAGCTAGTTTTTTTAGACGGCATAAACTAGGTATATTATTATTTTAAAAATTCTTAGAAAATAGTGCCTTGAGTTGGGCTTAAGAGAACTTTTGAAATTATTTCAACCATGAACACCAAGGCCCAAGTAGAAGGAAAGAGACGTTCATTACTGATGTTTGTTCTGTAGTAACAGAGTTTCAGCTTCCTTGAGGTCACATTTACTTGCAAGAGAAATATCCAGGTTGTCATGCTCAGGTACCTACATTTTCTTTTTTTTCAATTGCATTTGTCTCAATGACATTTAAATGATGTTTGCTTCTTTCGGCTTAAGATACGTATTTCTGAAGGTCGAGTCAGCCAGGGTGAGCTCCAGCTCCTGATCCAAGGTCAGCATTTATGCCAGCTTGGAGAGCAAAACTCAACAACAATGGCAATGAAGGGGGGCATTTCAACATTTCGACGGACCCGGATGCCAAGCCAGGGATTTTAAATGTCATCGAGGTAAAACTATAACCGATGGCATGCCAGGTGGTTGTCGAAGGCCTCTTTCTATTGGTAACTCATGATTAAACTGCAGCTAAAACCTGGTGGATGCCTGGTGTTTGCCGAGTGCATCTCCTGTGCTGTCCAGCTGGGTGCTGGTGACAGTGCAGGGAGCAAGGCAGGGTCACGTTGTCACTTGTTTGCCCCTGTTCTCTGGTGCTTCTGCTCCTTGGCTCCAACCTCTCAAGAATATCAAATATTAAAAATGATTTTTGATGTGACTCTTAATGTGTCAACATTTTGTCCTTTTTTGTTTTAGGCAAAATTTAATAGATTTTTATTGTGGCCCCTAAACATGTCATTTTTTTCCCTATTGTAATAAAAATTCAAGCATTTCTTCAACCCTAAAAATGCATTTTATCTTTGATTGTAAAAGAAATGAAGGCATTTGTATAGGCTCCTGAAAGTAGCAAGGGCCCCAGGCACTGCGCCTCCTGTGTCTAATGGGGAGGTTGGCTCTAGAGATATGAGATCATCACCTCATATTCCTGATGAGGAAACCAAAGTCCAGAGAGGTTGGGACATTTCCTTGAGGTCACATAGCTGGAGAGTGGCAGTAGAGGAGTTGCCACTGGGCAGTCTCACTCCATCACGCCTAGTCTTAAGCATGCCCCGCTGGCCCGTAGAATGACCAGGTGAGTCCTGGGACAGATGAGTCCTGGGAAATCAGGCTCAAAGGCAGACCTGAGTCAGTAAGCCTCCCAGGTGATGCCAATGGTCCAGGGGCCACACTGTAAATACAAAACTCTCCTCACACGCTACCCCAGATGTTGGGGCTGAATTTTCCACTCTTTTCCAAACTTTTCATCCTTTTAAGTCACTGGCCACTTTGTCTCTTGAATGACTATGACCTTTAAACCATGTTTCCCTAAGTTCCCCTGACTTCTTGCAGTAGGGTTTTCACATGAATGCTTTATTTAATTATTTTTTTGGTTGCATTTTTCATTACTTTGCATTGGATGGTGGCTCTTTTCAACTAGGAAGGGGGAAGAGAAAGATCTCTATAAATGGTTTGAAAATCAGTTGAAAACTGTCTTTTGAACATCATCAAAGACAATGTAAATAATAAATGAAGGTAAAAGCCACAAGTGTTGACTGGTGAACTTGTTGAGTCCTTGACTAGGGGTTGAGCTTCCTCTGGCCAAAGAAGCAGCAGGTGTTAATGGAATTGTCTCTCTGGGATTTGCAGCTTTTAGACTAGGAAACTCTCATGCTGAGAAACATTGTCGTCTGGGATGAAAAGGAGGAGCTACTCTTCTCCTGCAAGGAGGGCGAGCTCCAGGAGCCAAGAGTGGCTGTGGGGGGGCCATGGGGAGGATGCAGGTGGTGCACCTTGATGGCCCATCTACCTTTCATCCCATGCTCTTCATCCTTGATGAGGAGGGTGGTGCCAGGCCTGCGATTCAGTTGGAATATAAAATACTATGGATCTGGATTGAATTATAGGCTTTATAGGGTGAGTGTGTATTGATTTCATGTAAATTACCAAGGGATGCAAATGTCAAACTAGAAATTCTTGAAATTATATGCTTTTTATTTTTATGCTAAAGATATAGTAATTCTAATGAGAGCAGTGCAGAAAATCAGAGCAGAAATCATGGGCAAAGTTTATAATTGCTTTGTGGAGATAGAGCAAGAGAATACTAGGTTTGCACGTGTTGTCTCGTGTCTGCAAAAATCCACTAGACCTGCTTTGTGCTGTGGCTATGGCCTCAACATCTATAAACGATTTGCACTGATCCCTAGGACCCAGGATCAGCTATATAACTGGTAAAGCCAAGTATGAATGAAAATAGGAGGTCTTGCCTGTTCAAAAATTAAGAATGTCAAGATGGTGACTACAGAGCATCAGATCAAGCAGAGGCCCTTCTGAGTCAGCTGCCCAGGTCTCACACCCGTGAAGACAGCCCTGCGAGGACCAAGAGGGCACACTCATCCACACACATGCCCTTCCATTGGGAGATTCATCGCATCATCTTTGTCCAAAGGTTAAACAACCTGCTCAGCATATCCATCCTTCTAGCCCTACCCTCCTCACTTGTAATGATTGGAGGAGCAGGTGACCCAAACCAGGCAGCAATAAAAAATCCTGGTATTTATCCTAGAAGCACCACTTCTTGTCCCATGGGGTTCCAGGGTCTCCCAGCAGCCTCTGTGCCATCACTCAGAGACCCTTCCTGAGAATGAAGGAGCCCAGAAAAAGGCAGAGACCGGATGTGGGGAAGCAGCTTCCAGGAATGGTCACAGAGTCCTAGATCCGTCTCTGCCAGAACCCAGGCTGATCTGACCTTTTTCAGTTCCATAAACTGATAAATTCTATTTTTTTTGCCGATGTCTGTTTGAGTTGGGTTGCTGTCACTTGCAACCCTTTTTCTCAGATCAATATAAACACGCATACCAATTATTTCCTGGTTTCCATGTGCCTTCTGCACTTCCCCAGTTTCCTTCCAATTTGAATATAAATGGGTCCGGGTAGGGCTCCAGGGCTCCATCCTCTTCCTCAATGAGGAGGGGCTTATTCTGTATAGACTCAAAGACCTCCATAGGGAGGGTCTCCCCAAGGGGAGAATGGGGACTTGTCATTGATGTCAGATAGAAAGAGCTTCAGGGTCCCCCAATATGGTCTGTGGTGGGGGGCCTTGTAAGAGATTTAATATCCTTAGCAGGGGCAGAATTTCCAAGAGTGGTTGTTTATCAATTAAAGATGCATTCCTCATGCACACAAACCACTGGAAAATGAGCACTTTAAATCTCTCAGGAGAAGAACCATTCAACTGAAATATTGGAGCATTCCCTTCGCAAAGTCATAAGCTTTTCTGCCTTAAGCATGATTTGTTTTCCTGCCTTTTTTAAAATTTGGAATATCTGGGTAAGAGACGTTAACAAAACACTTTCCTCTTGAAATCATTTGTGAATCCGGGTAGAATGCAGAATCATCAAATGAATGAGAATGCCATTCATTTCAGGGATTAAGAAGCGGGTGGGGTGGAAGGAAGTGGGGTGCACTGAAGGCCAGCCTGGGGGACACTGAAGGCCAGCCCTGGGGGCCCTTGCGGGATGGGTGAGTTCTGTGTCTGGCCTATGTCAATGTCAACATCTTGATTGTGAGATTGTATTACATTGTTACAGGATGTTCCCATTGGGGGAACTGGGCGAAGGGGCCACACGCTATCTCTGCATTCTTTCTTGCAACTGCAGGTGAATTTGCAATAGTCTCAAAATAAGTCCATTTAAAAAAAAAGTCAATCATAAAAACATCTGTAACAAAGTAATGGAAACCTGGACCAACCCCCACCCTGCCTTCTCACTTAAGACTGATTTGGAATACGGATTTACTATTTTCATAACCAACATTCTACTAATTAGCATACAAATGGGATATATAGCTCCATATACCTTGGAACCTGTGTTTTAGTTCACAGATTTTCTTAAACACAGTTATTAAAATTATTTGAGAACTTTTATTTGTTCAGCTCTATGTTTTGGCAGGTTTAAAAATTCAGCCTTGAGGGACTAGAGAGAAAAGTATTAAAACATGCTCATAAAGCCACCCATCCTAGTTTATGACAAATTTGTGCCATAAAGTCACATTTCCCTGAGCTTACATGCCACTCCAAGTACAAGAAACGATGCTGTCTACCACACATCATTTGCTTTGACAAAGAGCTAAAAGTTGTCTTATGAACAGATAAAAATGGTGTTGTGTTTGATTGCAGCTTCCTCGTGGGTTTACTGAAGGAATACTGCCCCTTTTTCTGTGCTGTTGATCTCTAGTTTGTCATTTCAAGAATTGTTATAAAAAATAATCACCAACATGGATGCAAAGTGTTAAAAACGTTTATTATATATATATTTTCTGTTACACTGTAAGACACCAGTGTTTTTCCTTTGCGAAGCAAGAACCCAGTTTTTCCAGTCTGGGGAAAACATTCACCCTCATCAGTGGCATGAGCAACGGCTGCGAAAATCTCTCATCGACATAAGTGGATTCTCCATCTATTTGCTTCATGGTGGTGACGCTCCTAAGTTTTCATCTACGGTGACCCAGTTTGCCAGATCATGAATCAGTTCGTATCTTGTAGAAAGAAACATGCACAATTTTTAAAATTAAAAGGTTACATTGACTCGGTCCATGCACTTCCCCAAAAAATGAACAAATAGGCAAAAACAAACAAAAAGCCAAACTTACAAACAAAAATTCAACAAATGGTGCTTCAATAATGGGGTACTCACTGGAAAAATAATGAAATGTGACCCCACCATACAGCATACGAAAAAAAAAGTTACATGGAAAAACAAGTTAGAATATATCACAGCAAACACAATTCCTATGACAAGTAATTTGGGAAATTCTAAGAGCATTTAAGCTCTGAGAGTGTTCATGAATTTAATGAAAGGCACAGGATGCAGCCGAAGTCTCGGTCAATGAGTCAAATTCATGTTGGATGGAACTTCCATGCGTCCCCTCCTAGCTGGGCTGAACTATGGACTTGGGGCAACATTTCGTCCTGGTCAAGAACCAATCTTGAGTTGCCTGTCCGCACTCGTAGCTTAATCTTAAAACCAAGCTGCCCTTGTAGCAGCAGCCTGGGGTTGTCCCACCCCTGGAGCGTGCAGTTTGTAGCAGAGCCTGGAGGAGTCCGGCTCGGACAATCAGTCAGCAGTCCCCTCCCGTGGGTGCTAACTGCGCTCACCAGCAGGTGGCCTCCAGGGAGCCATGGAGCAGTTCCAGCCGTGGCGAGTACCCCCTGAGCACAGTAGAGGGGACAGGAGCAGTGCAGGACCCCAGGCAGGGCCGGAGAAGGCAGCTCTCTCTTAGGCTCGCTCTCCCTCATCTGGTCAAGGACTTACGAAGAGTCAGCAACTACCCCTCTCTGGTATTTCATGAACTATCTTGATTTCTAATTTATTTTTTTTTTAATTAGAAAACTTGTAGGTTTACAGAAAAATCATATAAAAAATACAACATCCCCATATGCACCCCCCATTATTAGCACTTTGCATTAATGTGGCACTTTTGTTACAATTGATGAAAGAATATTATTATTATTGTGCCATTAACTATACTCCTTAGTTTCCATTAGGGTACATTTGGGTGTGATCTTTTGATTAGATGGAGCTGTGACCCCACCCATTCCAGGTGGGTCTTGATTAGTTCACTGGAGTCCTTTAAAAGAGGAAACATTTTGGAGAGAGCAGAGCTGACACAGATGCTGACACTTGGAGAACAGAGACATGGATGTCTTGGAGCCCAGCAGACGTTGCCATGGGATGCTAAGCAAGCCAGAACCTGGAGAGAGCCAAGGGAAGCCAAGAGATGAAAGCCAACCTTGGAGAAGCAAAGTGAGGAACCCCCACAGGAACAGAGGCTGAAAGCAACAGAGCCCAGGAGCAAGGGACTAGCAGATGCCAGCCACATGACTACCCAGCTGACAGAGGTGTTCCTGACCCATCGGCCATCCTTGAATTAAGATATCTTTCCCTGGATGCTTTACTTTGGACATTGCAACTTAATAAATTCCCTTTTTAAAAGCTGTTCTATTTTTGGTATATTGCATTCTGGCAGCTTAACAAACTAATACAACTACGCTATTATTAACACCTTGCATTAGTGAGGTACCTTTGTTATAATTCATGAAAGAATGTATTTGTCCCTTTTCAGTTTTTTTTTATATTGTATGATATAACATATATAAGAAGTAAAGAAAGAAAAAAGCAATCATTTTCAAAACACTCTTCAACAAGTGGTTACAGGACAGATCCCAGAGTTTGTCTTGGGGCTACCATACGATCCTCTCAGATTCTTCCTTCTAGCTGCTCCAGAATACAGGAGGCTAGAAGGATTACATATTTCCTTTTCTCTTTTGTGAGTAGATGGGTAGATGAACATGTTATCTTGAGAAAATGATTATGCTTAAAACTTTACAAATAGTAGATGCTTTTACAAAAATGAATTGGCATTAGCAAGTAGTATATAAAAAAAGAATTTGGGAGCCTTTAAATGAACAAATTCTGATTAGACTCTTCTTATCTTTAAACAAAACCACAAACTTTAATTGGTTTTTAGGTCTGCTGCCTGCTAGTGTGATGAGGGAAAAAAGTTGCTTGAAAATTCTTTGGACAACATAAATACTAGACGTGTGCCATATAAGTAATCACTTTTGTTATCTGACTAATGGATAAGAGACAGGCTAAGCAAAATTGTCAATGCTATCCGGACACTCTAAGGCATGCATTGAATGTCTAAAAGTCCAAGGCCAAGTTCTAACCAACTTGGGTTAGAGCTTTCCCCTTCTTTCTGAAGAAGCTGTGCAGACATTTACTTTAAGGAGCGCTCCAGAGCTCCTGCAGACTCACCTCACTTGGCATTCAGTGCTCTGGCTAATGGAAAAGAAGAAAATTCCACTCCAAAGTTCTAAAATGACTGAATCTGACACCCACATGTGTGGGACACCTGTGTTAATGCTGAACTGATTCAAAGGAGAGTCTGGGAAGTTTTCTGGGTAATTTAGGGTAAAAGGATTTTTAAAGAAAAATATAATTTTTGAGACTAAATTATTGGCAGGAGTTGGTAGAATGGTTAATAGCCTTTCCTGGATCTAAGGAAGGGGTTGGCCAGTTGCGGCTATGGGGTAAAGCCAGTCCACCATCTGTTTCATAAATCGGGTTTCCTGGGAACCCAGTCTGCTGTTTGTTTATGTATTGTCTGTAGCTTTTGAGCTTCAAGGGCATTGCAGGGCAGTCATGCCAGAGATGCTACAGCCCACCGAGCCTAAAATATTTACTCTCTGGCCTTTCGCAGGAAAAGCCTCCTGACCCCTCCTCGGAGGCATTCTGATTCTTGGAAATGCCACATCATAGAAAACAGATTAAGATGTATTCACATATTGCATTAAAAACAAATACATTGCCGAACAAATTTTCAAAGATTTCAACCGTTTGCTTTTGGAATTGTTTGGCTACGGGTAGTTCATTTAATTTACTACTGGTTGTGAAACCTTGGCAGTGGTCGTGCATATTTGTGTATTTTTGCATTATGAGACTCTCTGCAACACTTTTTTTTTCAAAACTAATAAAATATTCATGAAATGTCCATGAATGCCAAATTTAGCAAGTAATGAGGAGGAAAAAAATGTAACATTCTGTAGATGTTTAATTAGACGTATATTAATTTTGATTTTGCTGTTTTATTTGTGTATTTTGAAGCCAACATATGTAAATTTCAGACCTTGACCCTTTTCATACATTCTGGACCTCAGGGTTCTAGCATCCAGTACATAAAAATGGCCCAATTTGCTGTCGTGAGGAAGCAGAAGTGACCAGAATTCTTCAGCCTTTCTCATGAAGTGTCAGTCCTTGTTTTATATTATATGAAGTCTGCAGAGGACCATTTGGGAATGTTGGCTTCCCTCAACTTCTTTCTCAAGTCTCTTTATGCGCTTAAAAAGGTTTCCATTAGAAATGGCTGTACCAGGAGTCTTGGGTGATAATGTTACCCTCTCGTGAAATTTACGAATACTCAGAACTAAACCAATTCTTGCTAATGGCACGGAAGAAGGCAGTAAAACAGAAATAGTAAATATTTTCAGGGAAAGTGTGATTTTATTAAGAACATTAGCCTCCAAATTACTTAGCAATCTGAAGATAGCTGCAGTAGTGGAAGTTAAATATTTATTTTGCATTTCATCCATTTTGATTTTCCATTTGCAAGAACAGTCTCATTGGCTTTATGGAGCTTTTCATCTGAGATGTTGGTTTTGCTTACTTTTATGATTACTGAACACAGAAGACATCCCGATGTTAAAAATTAACATTTTCCCAAGTGAAATGCCAGCCAGGGAAACCCCACTTTATTTCCCTGAGCAGTAGCCATAGCAATAGGCCCCTCGAGGATGAGCTTCCTGGAAATGAAGGTGAGTGGGTGGCCACTGAAGGATGAAGGAAGGGCCAGCACAGGATGTCTGTGAGATAAATTCACTCTCACCTCAGCATTTTTTTGGGTGAACAGACTGCAAACCTTGTGTAGTCATCATCTCCTAGGAAATTCATGTGTTATGGTCAAACAAATCTGCTTAATAGAAGAAAAAGGATGATAAAGAACTCTGTAGCTATAAAAATGGAGACAGAAAACAGAAAATCTTAATTCCTCCTCAGCTTTTCTCATCACAAGGGCACAAGTACTGACCTTTGACACTAGTGTGAGATTGCAGAGATGGCTAATTGCCCCAGTATTTATTTACCTTTTCTTCCTCAGTAAAAGAACCCTGTGCACATGGCCACCCCAGAATCAGTGACATTCCCCAGACTCCATTTCAGCAAGGTGCAGCAGCGGCCATATGACCAAATTCTGGCCAATGGAAGGCAACTTCCATGAAGTGTCTTTGAAGAGCGGAGATGTGCCTGTCTGCTCTCACTTGGCTCCTTCCAATAGCTAGAATGAGAATGTGATGGGTGGTGCTGGAGCAGCCACCTTGGAACTTGCTGTGAGAGACCAGGCATAGTGAAGCAACAAGATAGAAGGAGGGTAAATCCCTGACTCCATGGAGCCTCATACCATCCCTGGAGCATCTATTTCTGGACTTCAAAATGAGAGAGAATTCAATGTGTCTTGTTTACTCTACTGTTATTTTGCATTTCTGCCATTCATGGCCAATCTCATTCTAACATACAGAATATAGAACCAACAGAAACAAGCTGTAAGTAGCAGAGCCTAAACATGACATTGGCTTAATAGATGTGATCAGGTGGCAAAACCTCAAATATTGTGAGGGTTGAAAACTGGTGACCTTTGTTATACAGAAACAAAACATTTGATTAAAACTGTGCCCTGTTGGCTTTTTGAAAAGCATTCCACATTCTGAATAAGCTTGTAGCATGAGGTAGGAAATGGCAGGAAAAATTCACAATGTAGACTTGCACTAGCTGATTCTTTCTGCTTTTAGCAAAGTTCTACACGCGAGAGATGGACTTAGGCTTCTGCTGACCAGTATCTGACAGGAATGAAAGGGAACACAGCTGGGCTAATGGAGACACTCTGCCTGCAGTCTGCAATTGAAGTTGATGGAGACCTTGGTAATTTGGAGCCTTGCAGGGTTGAAAAAAGCATCTGCTGTTTCTCACCGACTACATCAGTCAAAGAAATGGTGTTTGCAAAGCAGCACACTTAGCAGAAAAGGAATCAAGTGCCTTTTTCTCCCAGCTTGTGAACCTATGGCCAAAGCCCGCTTAGGGGTGTTGGCTTCTGCTCAAGGCCATTGTTTCAGACGGGCCTCAAGGGGGGCTGGGGGGGCATGGAGGGGGCATTGGCCGAGCCTGGAGACGGACGAGAAATCCAGAATCTTCCGTGTTCAAAATTAAGTCTCGACACACAGAGCTGACTGGAAACAATTAGATCGAAACTCCAGCAAGTTTTCATAGGAATTGTTTTGCCAAAGACCAGAGCCAGTTCTGCAAAAGCCTGTGTAATTGCCCAAAGCAACCCTAGAGCGATTCCCAGAACCCCAACCTGCAAATCCAGAAAGATGCTGTGAAGACCTGTGCATCCCCTAAAAGGGTGTGCCCTCAGGGGGGCCCAGCTCAGGTGCCGCAGTGAGACAACGGCTCGGACAGACAACGGCTTGGACAGATGTCCAAGAAAGCCAGGCGAGGGCCCGTGGCTCGCCGTGCCCCTGGCAGTCTTTGTTCCTCCAGCCTACTGAGATTTGCTCTTATGGCTGGGCCAATGATACAGGGGTGGGCACTCTGTTTTTTCCCAAATGGACATTTTTATTGCAGTTATTCCGTCCTTACTAACCCATCTTATGACGGGTATGTTGGGAACAAGTAACTTATTTAGTTTATCGGCTGTCGGGCCATGCAGCCCTTTTCCGGAGCTGACGGAGAAGGCTGCGCTTTGCCCTGGGATCTTGGGTTTTGAGCTCCAGGCAATACCAGGATGGGACTTTGGAGTTGTATCTCTCGGGGGAGGAAATAAGTGTGTTTTGCCTGTGACAAGAAGGCCTGCTGGATATTTGGGCGGCCAACAGAGTGGACTTTAGCAGAGACTGCTCTCCCTCTGCCCCTCACCAAGTATTCCTTCTTTCCTTCTCCCTAAGAAATGAAGTTCCTAAATTTGCCCTTGGGCTAAGGTTTCTGCAAATGAAAATGACATTTCCAGGCCTCTCTTGACCCCAATGCTGACTGAGTCCTGGCCAGTGTTATCTACACTGCAGATATGCAAATGCCTGAGCACATCCTGAGGGGTGTCCCTAGGGAGAGGCGGTGTGCCTTTCTCCCACTCCCTGAGGGCATGAGTGTGAGGTTCCCCACAGTGCCACACTGTGTCAGAAAGGGCCCACCTCCCCCACGCTGGCAGCCCATAACAGCGTGGCACACCACACTTCTCTGAGAGAGAGGCGTGAATGTCCATCACTGTTTGCTGGGGGGACTTCCGTCTGTCATTCATAGCCAAACTTAGCATGAATTAACCCAAGTGATAGAACCTCAAATGCTAACAATAAACAGATGGAAATTGACTACAAATGGGCCTTATGCTTCCAAGTAGAAGAGGAAGCCGAGGAGAGATGAAGCCGGGGGGACGGTCAGTGACATCTGAAGTGTGAGGGTGGGCCCAGGAGCGCTGACTTTTTATAACTTTGCCAGGTAGTATAGGTGGCCTCTGGAAGCTGAGAGCAGCTCACTACACCACCAAGTGAGGTGCAGATGGCTGGTGGGAGTTCCCACAGCTGGGCTTTGAGGAGGGACAGGGGACCACAGCAAGGGGAGCTGGGACCGTGTGTGTTAGCTACTGCACAGAACCGGGTGTCCAGCTACCCTCCATTTGATTTACCCATTCCCTGCTGATGGGTGTGTAGGCTGTTGCCAGCTCTTAACACACAGTGGACAGCCAGGCCTGGCCTCCTGGCCACTGTTTGCATAGTCCTCTGAGGCATATTGCTTCATCCCAAGAGCAGAGTTTCTTCTCCATCCTGGGCAGCTGGACACAGGATTTAGTTGGATTTCATGGGACGAACACTGTGTAGGTTAGAAGGCTTGAAGTTTTTATGGGGCAACTTTCTTCTCCAGTCTAGGCTTTAGCAACTATTATCAAAAACCAAGAGCTCAATATACTTGATGAGTTTTCCACTTGAGTTGTCCAGAGCCTCAGCATTCTAGGAACACATCTTTGGTCAGGGGTGATCCAGAATCAACGATGGCAGAGGAGCTTTGATCTGTTGTTATTGCAAGTGTCCATCTGTCCATATATCTCCCCACCCATCTTTTGGGAAAACATACACGGAATTTCCTTTAGACAGTTTCTTCTCTCTCCATCCTTTACTTATTTGGACTCCAGAGGCAGGTCCTGATTGATCTAATTAGCATAGCCCACCCCTCGGCTTCCATGATTGCCTAATTAGAGATGAACATCTGCCCAATCTGAGCCAGGGAGAATCAGGTCTAGGACTTCTTTTCAACTCTTTTGGTGGGATTTGAAGCTGAGAGTTGGTGCAAGTGCAGGGGCATTTCCAGCCACCTTGCAACCATGAAGAGAAGATGCAGAGCTGCTGGGGGCCACCAGATGCAGGTGGCAAGTAGATGAGGTGAGGTGAGAGGGAAGAGAGGCTGGGTGTTGAGGACATCCTGAATCAAGTTGTACTTCCAGTCACAATTCCCCTTGGACAACTGCCTGCCGCAATAATCATCCTTCTATGCTTGACTCAGGTTTTCAAAAAGTGCTGGGTGACATTTCCTTTAAGGAAATGGCTTCTGTCAAGTTTTAACCGTGAGTCCAGGTTTCTCAGAGAGCCTTTCTCATGAGCAGCTCTCACCAACTTTGCATAGCTTGAAGCAGGAGACCACTTCACCTTTGGCAGGGGATGTAGCATCCCCAGGCAAGTTATGACGACACAAGGAAGGTAGTGGAATGTTTATGAGGAAATGATGAAATTAAGAAACACCTACCTGGTTGTGGCCCATACACCCCTTATCAAGAAAGTTCTTTATGGCCATAAAGGAGGGATGGGTCTCTCTATTTTTCATGTAATAGGTTTTTCCTCTTTAAAATGATTCAATTATATGTTTAGGCAACCCAATGTAATAATCCAAAGTTCAATGAATTATTTGTAAAAATGTCCTCAGTTTCTTTAGATGAAAGGAGTGTAATATTCTGTCACTTCCACAGTAGCTCCTATTATTCAATTGCATTCTGCTGAGTAGCTTTGCTCAATGTGGAAGCCTCTTTATATAAAAGGCTGGGAGAAGGCAACAGGTAGAGATGAAGATGGCTGCTTTAGTTTCCTAGGCTGCTGAAGCAAATACCCAGAAATGGTTTGGTTTAAACAATGGGACTTTATTTGCTCATAGTTTTGAGGCCGGGAAAATGCCCAAATAGGACGTCATCAAGCCGATACTTTCTTCCCGAAAACTGGCTGCTGGCGATCCTGGGCTCCTCTGCCACATGGCAAGGCACATGGTGGTGTTTCTTGGCCTCCTTCTTTTCCAGGTTCTGTTGATTTCAGCTTCTCACATCCTTGGCTTTTCTCTCCCTTGTCTGAATTTCATTCTCTTATAAAGAACTTAATAGGATTAAGACCCATTCTGATTGAGGTGGGATACGTCTCAACTGAAGTAGCCTCACTGAAAGTTCCTACTTCACACTCTTTGCCCCACTTAGAAGGTCTGATGACCTTTAACTTCTGTCCTGGGCATTGTAGGCAGCTACGCGCAGTAACTTATTTTCAGTGTGGAGGGGGCCAAGGCCCTGGGTCTCCATACCAGTTTTTCATAGGGAACAACACTGAGTTTTTCCTCAAAAGCCAGTCTAAGACCTCTTATGTTGCTCAGATGTGGCCTCTCTCTCTAAGACAACTTGGCAGGTGAACTCACTGCCCTTCCCCTGACGTGGGACACGACTGCTAGGGGTGTAAATCTCCCTGGCAATGTGGGACCTGACTCCTGGGGATAAGCCAGAACCTGGCATCAAGGGATTGAGAAAGCCTTCTTGACCAAAAGGGGAAAGAGAGTAATGAGACAAAATTAAGTATCAGTAGCTGAGAGATTTCAAACAGAGATGAGAGGTTATCTGGGGGTTATTCTTATGCATTATATAGATATCCCTTTCTAGTTTATGGTGTATTGAAGTGGCTGGAGGGAAGTCCCAGAAACTGCTGAACTGTGTTCCAGTGGCCTTGATTCTTGCAGATGATCATATAACTATAATAGCTTTACAGTGTGACCATGTGATTGTGAAAACCTTGTTGCTGACACTCACTTTACCCAGTGTACGGGCTGATGAGTAAAAAGATAACAAAAATAAATAAACAACAGGGGGTGGGGATAAGGGGTGTGGGATAATTTGAGTGTTCTTTTTTCTTTCTTGAGTAATGAAAATGTTCAAAACTTGATTGTGGTGATGAATGCATAGCTAAATGATGACAGTTGTGCATTCACAACTATATGTTGGTTCACACGTATATATATGTTTGTTCACATATATATTGATTGCACATTTTGGATGATTATATAGTATGTAAATATATCTCAATAAAATTGCATTAAAATGAATATATATATATGTGCTAGATGTCTTATATTTCATATTTTCTTATGAAAGTCTGATCATGCTGACGGGGAAAAAGTTAATAATAATAAGGGATAATCATGTAATAGTATTACAGTTGGATAACTATAATTATTGAAATGCTAACAGAAAGGCTCTAGTTTTTCAATGAGTAGAAATAGTTGAAGTGAGAAATTAACCCTGAAATTCATACATATATCAGTCAGGGAAATTAACGCTAGTAGCTATAAGAGGCAAATCCCCAAAATGTCTTAACCCAATAAAGGTTTATTTCTCATGCAAGCAGAGTGTGGTTATAGAGCTAGTAAGTGAGCAAGGTAGAATCTGAGCCCACGCAGTCCCTCTCCAGAGACTGTGATCCTAGTTACTTCTTAACAAGGGGCTGTTTCCTGGGAGCTGGCAGGGGAAAATAGCCAGGCAGCTGCAGTGCAGAGTCATCTCAGGGCTAAACAGAACACTGACCACATCAAGTGCCCATTCTTGATGGTGAGAGCTTTGGCGAAGGCTTCCTGGAGGAGGTGTCAATTATCCAGGTGGATGGGACTGGTGTATAAGTGTGTGTGTGGGGTGTGAACACGGCAGAAGAGCTAAGAGGTGCAGACCTGTCAGCAAATCATTTTCCCTCTGCAGAACTGGGGACGCTGCAGTATACCAGTGCTTCTGCAGTGGGACATTCTTGCACATTCTCAGCACTGCTTATGCAAGGTACATGGACGAGTTTCTTATTTTCTCTTTCCTTCTTTCTGCAAATTTTGATAGACTTTTCTTTAATGTAAGTGATAGGTTGAATTCCGTATCCCAGTTTAGACATGTTCTTAAGCTGGGTGTGAACCCATTGCAAACAGGAGTCATTTTGAAGATGTCACTTTTAGTTAAGGTGTGGCCCAACTGAACAAGGGTGGATCTGAATCTGGCTCACTGGAGTAATTTATAAGCAGAAGAAATTCAAACAAAATGAGAAAAAACTGCGGGGCAGAGCCAGAAGTCACTGAAACTGGAAGAGAAGGAAGCATATGTTGCTACGTGATGGGAGACAGGGATTCACGCCAAGGACCCCTAAGGATTGCCAGCTGCCAGCACAAAACTGGGGAGACGGCATCACCTTCTGATACTGCAATTTTGTTTTCTCTTAAGCTCAAAACCATGAGCCAATAACTTCCCATTGCTTAAGCCAACCCATTGTGTGGTGTTTGTCATAGCAGACTGGCAAACCAAGACGGTGTATATTAGGGGAAAATAACCAGCATGTTAGAGCCCATGAAAAAACCTATGAGATTTTTTAAGTTGTAGCCAAAGTAAATGCATGTGCTAAGAAAGGTAACGTTAATGAAGCTAGATTGTGGGGGAAACTGTAAAGTGGGGAGGTGGAAAACCCAAGGGAATTGAAGGTTCTGGAACGCTGAGCTGCAGTGTCACTGTCCCCTTCAGCTTAGCAGTTCACCTCCTCGGGTTTCATCTGAGCGTGGATGGCCCCGTTTGCCTAGAGAGGCACTTTGTCCCAGGAGAGGCAGCTGCAGTCCTCTGCGGTCCTTCACATCTGAGCGTTAGAGCTGCAGGGCCAAATCCTGGCCTCTGAGGAGGAAGGAAGAGCTTTGCCTTCTGGGGGAAAAGTCACGAGGCAAAGGGTCAGAGCAGCGAAAGGCTTAAATTAGCTAGGAGAACGGGCCAAGCCCAGAGTTCAGGAATGTTCCCTCATCCCACCCCTGAAGGCTCTGCTCAAGAGACAGAGGGGCTAAAAATACCTCGGCCTGGCCTGGAGATTACATTACCTACCCCGCCGCTAAGGCCTGCCAGCCCCTGGGACGCTTACAGAAGGTGTTTCTGCCAGGACTTCTCCGCTCAGGCTCAGAGGAAATGCCCCACTCAGCAACTTTGCCTAAGAGATTTTCAGAGGTAGACGGCTGAGGCCCTTTCTCAGTTTTACTGTCTTAACAGCAAGTCTTTGCTGGGTTGTCGAGCAGTCAGGCGCCATGCACAGAAAAAGCAAGACTCTCAGCAATGGGTCTTCAGAAATGCTCCTGCAATGCCACGGGGCCCAGTCCATGTTAAATCACTGCAAATCACAGTAGAAAACCCAAAGAATCAGGACTCTGAGATTAAAGTGGTGCTATCCCCAGGCTGTCCATGCCTCTGCCTCTGGGGAGGGATGGTTGTGGGCAGGACATGAATCCCTTTCTTTGGGGAGGGGGTTGCCTCTTATCAGCCAGGGAGTGGGGTGCTGATTTATGGCCAAACTATGACCCAGGAAGGAGGGGCACTCTGAGAACCCACACGGCTTAGCAGTACAGCACTCGGCCTTGACTGGCAGTAACTATTTCACACGTACAAATTCTGTTTCTTCAACTAGTCAGTGGGTTACTGGGGACAGAGCCTGATCGGACAGTTCTTTAATATTATTATCCCTGGCAGCTGCCTTTACAGAACACCTGTGTGGTGTGAGTCAGGCACTGCACCTTTCCCCCTTTCATTTAATCCTTACAGCAGGCGCCCCAGGCAGAGGCTGCCATGGCCTCTGCCTGGCTCATGGGGACTCTGAAGCTTGGGGGCACCGTGAACTGCTCACATGCACGCAGCTATCAGCAGAGTGGGAATTTGAACTCAGGCCCCTCAGACCCTGTCCCTGCTGCCCTGCCTGTGCTGAGGCTGCCTGGCCCGGTGGATGGGAAAGGATCCCAAAGGGCACGTGCGCTCTGGGTCATGGAGCCGGTTCTCAATTGCAGGCATTGGCTATTGTTGAGTCTAGGATTTGGCCAAGATCCTGAGGCTGAAACAGAAGTGGCCCTTGCAATCCCTGGGGCCTGCTGTCTTGGAAACAGAGACCTCTGACCCACTGGCTACAGCGGTTCTCAAAGTGGGGTCCCAGACGAACAGCATCAGATCCTCTAGGAACGTGTTAAAAATGCAACTTCTTGGGTCTTGCTCCAGAGCTACAGAATCGAAACCATGGGTTTGGTCCTGGCCATATGTTTCAGCAAGATTTCCAGGTGTTCTGATGTTCGGGACAGCTGAAATACCTAGCCTAGAGATGATGACAACCCTTCCAGAGCATTCTTATTAGTGCCCTTTTGCACTATGTTCAGGCATTTTGTTAGCGTGAAATCCTGAAATTGAGCCTCTTGAATTGATAGGAATGCACACTTTTAATACAGTGCTGCTTTGATGCTCTTATGTACCCCAGAAAAGGCTTGCTCTTTATCCTGATCCAATCTTGTGGGGGCAGCCATGTTTCTTTTAATCCTGATTCAATATCGTGAGGTGGAAACTTTGATTGGATTGTTTCCATGGAGATGTGACACACCCAATTATGGGTGTGGCCTTTTGCCTAGATGGAGATGTGACTCTGCCCATTCAAGGTAGGTCTTGATTAGTTTACTGGAGTCCTTTAAAAGGGGAAACATTTTGGAGAGAGCTCAGAGCCTACAGAGACACAAACATTTGGAAATGCTTGGAGTGCTGACAGATGGCAGATGCCTAGACACAGACGTTTGAAGATGTGGAGCCCAGTAGACACAATGTGCCTTCCCATGAGAAGCTAAGTGACCCAGAACCCAAAGCGTATCTCAGAGGAGCTAAATAAAGGCACACAGATGCTGAGAGAGGAAACCACTGACATTAGAAGCTTGAAGCAATGGAACTGGGAACGAGGACCAGTAGATGCCAGCCTTGTGCCTTCCCAGCTGACACATGGGCCCTTCCTGAGTCAGGGTATCTTTCTCTGGATGCCCAGTTTTTATATAACTTAATAAATTCCCTTTTTAAAAGTCATTCCATTTCGGTATTTTGCATTCTGGCAGCATTTAGCAAACCAAAATAAATACCTATTGACAGATTTTCTTTGACGTGCCCATGAATAGTATGCATTGTTAGTTTTTAAATCATTACCAATCTATGTAAAAAAATTGCAATTTTAGTTTTAATTTCCATGTCTTCGATTATAAGTGGCGTTAAGCATATGAAAATATGCTTAACTTATTTTCCTGTGTACTGCCTGTTTTTTGTCCTTTGTGCATTTTACCAGTGGGTTGATTGTAAGAGGGGTGAATAGAAACTTCACCAGCTTCCTGTTTTGGAGAAAATGAGCCCAGCCCTAGAACTGGCCATGTGGTTTCTGTGCATCTTATTGCTGGACTGTGTTTGATGCTGAGTCACCATCACCTCCGGCCTTTAAGCTGCCACATCACCCCCTCCCTACCCAGAGCTCTTATCCTCCCCTTCCTGTCTGCATTGCCACATTCCTTCGGCCTCCTGCCTCACTTCTCTGCTTCCAGTATCTCTGATCCCTGCTCAGCAGCCGTCTGTGGCTCCCCAGGGCTTGCGGGTTCCCACTCATGGACCTCCAAACCTTGACCCTGACCTAGCTCTCAGGTGGGTCCTGAAGCTCCAGGAAAACCGTTACTTGCTATCACCAACACTTCTTTGGTCCTCCCTCCCAGCCTTTGCTCCTGCTATCCCCTCTTCCTGGGATCCTGTCATCCACCTCTACCTGCAGAAACCCCACCCCGCCTTTGTGGCCAGCCTGCCTGCCCTGCCCAGGAGGCCTCTTTACCTCCCCTGCCCAGGTGAGAGCGGTGGCGCTCACCTCCACCCCATGGCAGAGCCTGCTTGCTGTGCTGCTGGTGACCTGGGGTGCTCGGCTCACCTGAGCGGCCCCCCCGATGTTAGCAAAGAGTGGCTCATACCTTGTGCCTAACAGCATAGAGTTCTGGAGGCCCCCATTGTTTCTTTGGGGTTCCCATTCATTGAACTGACACCTGCCGAGCGGCTCCTCTGTGCGGAGCATGGGGGCCTTGCTGTCAGGAGTCCAGGTTCCAGGGGAGCCCAGCAGCAGCGGCTGTGCACATGAGGGCTTCCCCGTAAGGAGGGACCATGGCTAGGTTGACACCAGGCCCCTCTTTCACGGGCATGCTCTCCACGGAGGGGATTATCCTGTTGGTTAGAGTCGGCCTATGGCCCCCATTTCTCGAATGCATGCGCTGGGGAATCTGACAGTTTCTTTCCTCCCCTCCCAGGAGGCAGCAGTCCTCCAACGTGGAGGTAGAATAGTGGATAGAGGACTGACGGAGCTCAGCCTCCTTCCTCCTGGTAAATCAGGTGGGCATGTTGGCTTCCACTACCCCTCTGTACCCCCCACCGCCACCTCTCGCAATAGATTCTAATTCCAGGTGGTTCTTATTAACCCACCAACCCCCAAACCCAGTGCTGGATTCTAGGGATGTCCAAGTGAACAAAGCAATGATTTCCTTCCTTATGGAGCAGAAGTCTAAGGGGGAGATGAAAATTAATCAGATCACTACACGATAAAGAGGAAACCATAGCTCTATTGAGTGCCACACAAGGGAGATGTATGGGGATGGAGCACACATAGCAGGTCCTGTCCTCTCTGGGAGTCAGGGGCTCTGGTAGGGTTTGCTGGGCTGAGGTCTCAAGGGTGGGGGAGCAGCAGAGGGCAGTGGGTTCACACCTGTGTGGGCAGGAGAGCTGGAGGGTCTAGGAGGCCCACAGCTGCCCCTGATCTTGTCCTTCAGGGGATGTGAGATGAACCAGGGAAGAAGGGGGACTGGATCCCTGGTATGACACATGATAAAACAAGTGCTCCTCTTTCACCTGGAGCCAAAATGCTTTGCCCTTAAGCAAATGACCCAACGAGGTGGCAGCCAGGACCCCAGGCCTGTGTGGCATCAGTAGGGCTGGTGTTTCAGGCTGGGGCCCGAGGCGAAGGTGAGGCTGGTGCTCCGAGGGGAGGGGCGCTGGGAGGGCACCCTCTGGCTGTAGGTGAACTCGGGAAGTAGAAAATTTGGGGACTCTATTGTGTCTTGAGCCTCTGGCTTCCTAGCTCAGGATGGTCAAGACTAAATATCAGCATTTGCCTTGGCTTTTTATTTCCAGAGTGAAGAGAGATGAGCGAAATAACGTACATTTCGACTTCGGATGAAATACCTACCAATTCAGGATCTGCGTTTGCTTGCAAAGTGGATTCACCCAATAAATCATTCCTTTGCTAGGATGCCATTAACTAATAATTCAAGGTTGGTAACCTTCAATCAACCATGATTAAAGAACTTTGGCTGAATGGCAGGGGGATAACGCATTTTTCTGAATGCCAGCAGCAAAATCGGCTTCCACCATCCATCTTTACTTTGATAAACTGCCCTTAACTGATAATTCCAGATGGAAGGATTTTAAATCAAGCATGGGATTTGGCAGGATCAGGGCAAACTCTCAATAACAGGGAAGGCTATTTTATTACAGACTGACTTCAAATGGGTGACATCCACTTAGCTTCTAAAGAGCAGATGATACTCAAATGCTTCCCAGGGCACATCACCTCTTATTCCAGAACCTGGGCAATCAGTACCCCTTGCTTAGAGTTAACTGGGAGATGTGTGCTGGTTAAGCTGTGCTCCCTTCCCCTCAGGACCAAATACCAGGCACTCAGCCGGGGACACTGTGTCCCGTCGTGCTGACCTCGTCCTGGCTCCTTCCTTCTCAGCCTCCAGGTAGCAGTGGAGATGTTCCTGCCTCTGGGCCACAGCAGATTGGGTTTCTCCAGGGTTCGTCCTATGTGGCGTGGTGCTTGGAAAACACACTTCGTCCTGGCTTGTCTGCTTTCCCCTCTGAGCTATAGAGCGAGATCTCTGGGGACAAGTCCTGTGCCTTATCCTCTTCTGTCTTCTCCACACTCCAGCCAGGGCCAGTCACAAGGTAGATGCTTCATCAACCTGTGTTGACCTAACCGGTGAACCAACAGAAGCCTCTTGCTGATTCATGCTAATGGTGGGTGGCTGCAGAATGGAGAGAAACAGTGGAAGGTCCCTAAGCAACTACACCCCAGAACCTCTGGGGAGCCTGATAAAATAAATGTAGATGCTGGGGCTGCACCTCCAGAGGCTCATTCAGCAAGTTTGCAGTGGGGCCTGGGCATCTGCATTTTTAACACACACCACTGGTGATTCTAATGCTTGGCCAAATCTGAGACCCTCTGCCCTTGACTGTTCTCCTTTGCCTCTGAAAGCAAGGCCTAGGACCTTTGAGTGTGTTTTAGTTTGCTAGCTGCTGGAATGCAATATACCAGAAACAGAATGACTTTTTAAAAGGGGAATTTAATAAGTTGCTAGTTTACAGTTCTAAGGCCGAGAAAATGTCCCAATTAAAACAAGTCTATAGAAATGTCCAATCAAAGGCATCCAGGG
The DNA here is from genome assembly GCA_004026745.1 of Myrmecophaga tridactyla. Taxonomy (NCBI): domain Eukaryota; kingdom Metazoa; phylum Chordata; class Mammalia; order Pilosa; family Myrmecophagidae; genus Myrmecophaga; species Myrmecophaga tridactyla. The sequence goes on along the minus strand of PVIY010012003.1, from coordinate 29,156 downwards.
AAAGATACCTTGGTTCGAGAAGGCCGATGAAGTTCAGGGTTTCTCTCAAGTGAGATGGCACATGGCGAACACAGTCAGGGCTTCTCTCTCGGCTGGAAGGGCACAAGGCAAATACGGCATCATCTGCTAGTTTTCTCTCCTGGCTTCTGGTTTCATGAAGCTCCACGGAAGGCATTTTCCTTCTTCATCTCCAAAGGTTGCTGGCTCGTGGACTCTCTGCATCTCATGGCTACATCGTTCTGCTCTCTCTGAATCTCTCATTCTCCAAAATGTTTCCTCTTTTATAGGACTTCAGAAACTAATCAAGACCTACTCAAATGGGTGGAGACATGTCATCCCCTAATCCAGTTTAACAACCATTCTTAACTAAATCACATCAACCAGGGAGATGATCCAATCACAGTTTCAAACATGCAGTATTGAATAGAGATTATTCTACCTTTATGAAATGGGTTTTATATTAAAACATGGCTTTCTTAGGGGGCATACTTCCTTTCAAACCAGCACAGAGTGGCAGGCTTATCTTTCTACCCAGACTGTGTGGAGGAAAATGGTGACATGGGTCTGCGGTCTTTTAACTCTCACAAACAAACAGCAGGATTTGGGATGAAGAGTCCTAGGAGGTCCAAATGGCCAAGGGAAGCCAACTCAAGATGAACCATTTCATTCTTTCATTTGTTTGTTCATCTAACATACATTTATTGAGCCTCTACCACAGATCAGGCAGTGCACCAGGGGCTGGGGACAAAGGCTGACAAGGGGCGATGTGGTCCACATGAAGCTGGCAGCCCGGTGGCTTTACCTTGTGTGGTTTGACTGGAGGGTGACGGTGGGTGTGGGGAGTGGAGGGCATCATCGCTAAGGGTGACCCACTGAGCTTGCTTCCTGCCTAGGGCAGGTGAGCATCTTCTTCCCATGAGCTGGGGCATCTTTGGCTCCTGCAGGGCTGTGCTGACCAGAGTTTGGCTGAGTTGACCTGTAGCGGCTGCAAAGCCTCGTGGTACTCTCTGTAGCCTGCTTGCAGCTTCATCCTAGGGCTGATGAGGTTCTGTGGAATTGCTGTGGCCTCCTTGGACTTCTTTGCCTCTCACATCATGTGTCACTTGGGGTAAATTGGGCACATTATTGAGCATTAGAGTTAGGAGAGGCCTTAGAGAAGGATCCTGGCATGGGGGCTGGGGACCACTGACCGCCTCGCTACTCAAAGTGGGGCCTATGGACTAGCAGTACCTGGGAACTTGTGAGAAATGCATAATCTTGGGCCCCACCCCAGATTCGCTGCAAGGAATCTGCATGTCAGTAAGAGACCAAGATCTCCAAGTAAAATGAGTGCACATCAGCTTGAGACCCACGGGTCTCACACCAGTTTGAGCCAAATGCTTTGCCTATGTGCCTTGTCTGCAAGGGAGCTGCAGCTTTTGAGTGACTCTCACCCATGTAATACCTGTGACCCCCAGCCATGAATCCCTGCCTTGGAGAGGATCCAGTCCTCCAGAGCTGTATTTATAAATGTAGTCTTGCTTCTCTGATGGAACCCCATGAGTGATATAGAGAAGACAATTATTTCAGGCATAGAATATACACAATTATGGGAGATGGTGATCAAGTCTATGGAGGGCAGTTGCCTCTACAACTGGGGGTCAGCCTGAAGTCACTGCAGGTCAGCAGGGCTATTGGTCAGGGAGAAAAGCTCCCCATCAGTAAGGGAGAGCGAAGACGAACTGGGACCCGCGTCTGTCTCGTGCCTCCTCCTTGCTTGGCAACACAGGGAGCTGGGGTCCTTCCCCGGGAAACTGTTCATATACTTGGTCTTGGACTCAGAGAAGCACCCTCGCTTAGCCCTTCACTCCTGCCTCCCCAATCTCCTACGGACTTCTCTTGTGATCACCCCTGCCCCGGAACTGCACAGAAAAGAGAATTGGGAGAAATGTAGCTCCAGCTTAGATACCTTGCTACAAAACAAGGGGTCTCAAACTCGTCAGTCTCCGGGGCCAGGTGGCTACTGTGATGAATGAAGAGGGGCCGGGCAGGGGTCTGGGTGACTTGGAGAATTCTGTTTCTAACTCAGCAGGCCTTGTTGCACTGAGGAGATGTGGGCCCAGCTATGCCAGATCTCGTAAGTTCTCATAAGAAACATGACTTTTTGAGTTTTGTGTGCAATTCCCTCTTTTAACGGTTAGGAACCATTTTAATTTTTGTAAACTTTTACCCAAGCAAAATGCTTCTGCAGGCCGGAATGTTCTCATTCAGATGGTGGCCATTTCCATATCATGCAGTTGTGGAGCCTGAGGCTCCCAGAGAGGAAGTGAATTTCTCAGCATCAGGTCTGCAAGTGTGGCCGCCGGGCTAGAATCCAACCCACATCCCCTCTGGTCAAGCCGTCTCCCCCAAACCTCCATCCCTCTCAACAGTGTTGCTGCACTGGGCCTGGCTTCTGGGAGGAGAGAATGAGCATGTGTAAGAAATTGCTGCCATTAAGGCCGTGCTTCTCAATATTTAACATGTGTAGGGGTAACTCTGGGATCTTATTAGAATTCTGGTTCTAACTCAGCAGGCCTGGGGTGTGGCCAGACATTCTGAGCATCCACTAAGGCTCCAGCTGGTGCCGATGTGGCTGGTCCCAGCCTGGATTTGGGGTTTCACAGTCTTATGGGGCTCCCTGTCCTGCTGGCGGGAGGGTGGCTTCCATGAGATGATTAGAGCAGTGAATTTCAAACTTTGCTGGACATTAGAATCACCTGGGGAAATTCAAAGAAAAAACCAAAAACATCCCAAGGCCCAGATTGCACCTCTAACCAATGGAATCAGATACTTAGGGGCCAGAACCCAGATGAGAATAGTTTAAGACCCCTCAAGTGATTACAATGCACAGCCAGATTTGAGAAGCACTGGGTTAGAGAAGCATTTGTTCAAATGGTGGTGCTGGGAGGAAGTGGTGTCATTTCAGGAAGGAACCAGAAAGTAACTTTCCAGAAGAGCAGTTTCCATATTGTCCCATGTGTAGGTCCTGGACCACACTGTCCAATATGACAGCCATGGCCACAGGTGGTCACTGAGCATTTGAAATGCAAGGGACTGAATTGGGAGGTGCCCTAAGTGGAAATATCTCACTAACAATTTTTACATTGCTCACATGTTGAAATGGTAACATTTTGGATATATTGGGTAAATGAAATATATTATTATAATTAATTTCACTGTTTCTTTTTATTTTTTAAAAAATGTGGCTCTGGAAAATTCAAAATGACATATGCGACTTGTAAGATGTCTCTATTGGACTGACCTGCTCAAGGAACTTCCTTATTAAGGGCTCTGGTGGTTCCTATAGACCCAACAGTTGAAAGAGCCCCGACTTCTCGTGGCCCTGTTGGCCCCTTACAGGTAGGACCACAGGCAGCAGCATCAGGGGGCAAAGTGTTGAAAGTGCAAATTCCCAGATGCACTGAATCAGATATTCTGGGAGTAGGGCCCAGCAATCAGCATCTTCACCAGCCCTTCTGGTAATTCTGATGCCTGCTAAAGATTGGGAGGCACCAGCTCTCGCCACTCGAGGAGTGCCCTTAACAGAGGCCAGCAGGCTTCCCCCCGCCACCTTCTTACCAATGTGGGGAGCAGCAGTTCCAGGCAGTGAGGGGGACATGAGCTTTGAGAGCCAGAGTTCCTACTATCCCACCAAGAAGCCCCTGGGAGATGAGAAAGGAAAGTTTACAAGGAACATGCTGAGTCTCCAGAACCTAAAGTCCAGCTGTTTGAATTGTGTGACAGTGACTGAAAACTAAGAAATCTGATGGAGAGAAATTTCGAGGCAGCTTGCTCATCAGTGAACAGGGCATTGTGACCACACAGTTGGAAAACATATAAAACATCTTTGATTTTGTAACCACATGAGGAAGATCCTCAGTAGACCGGTGGTCCTATCCCGTGGCTGAGCCTGGAGGGCAACAGAGGACCATCTGACTTCATTCTGCTGAATAAATGCCCCCTGATCACCAGGAATCTGGTTTGGGTCAGGAGGCTGGACAGGGTCTCCACTGTGGAGACGGTTATACTTCTCTACTCAAGGTCAGAGACGGGCTTATTGTGTTTGATCTCAAGAATTATTGTCTTTTGAAGCTTGACCTTCCTGCAGTAATGTCTCGTTAATTTTGAGGTTGTAACATGATGTCATAAGAGAAGGAATCACAGCTCACCTGGCCACCTGGCCTAACTACTCTTGGCAAGAGCAGAACACACACAAAAGTTTTATCTTACTTTGGGGGCAGACTTCAAAGTCATATTTTAAGAGCAGAAGAGAAAGAAAGCGACCCCTCCTCTACTGGTTTTAGGAGAGGCTCTATCAAACCTGCAAGGTATTTGAAACCAAAGGGAAAATGGTTTTAAAATTGAGCACATTTTGAATATCAGCCCAGAAGGGCAATTCAGGGGATGACAGATTTGGGACCAAGACTACAAGGATTAGCAGCTTCTTGGGCAGCATCCCAAGAAAAGGGCTGGTCTCCTGAGAGCAACTGAACCGCTTCCAGCTTGAAAGTGGAGAGCTGCAATGAGCTAGCGCTAAAAGAGGGTGTAACCGGAGAGGGCAAGCTCCTGGTTTAAAACTGGGCTTATCAGGAAGTGGAAGGAAAATCCATTGCTTGACAAAATGTCTCTTCAGTCTAAGAAAGCACTTTGTGGGGCTTATTTGTCAGGAAAGGCCTGGAATGGGGACACACTGACAGAAAAAGCCACGTGATTTTGCTTGCCGAGGAAAATGCGAGTCTCTGTATTGTAGGATGAATGTTTTCATTCTCTGGGATAGAAATTCTCTTCAATGCTATTTTATGCCACCCAGTTCTCTCCTCAGTGGCTTCAGAACACAGTGTTTTTGGGCAAGCCCCAGAGCTGGCTAGATGTGGGCAGGGCAAGGGGCTCAGGGTTGGATTCAAGAGAATGAGGAGGGAACACTGGGTGGGTGGCAGGGCGCAGTCTAGGGCCAGAGAAGAACTGGTCTGGAGGCCTCGGGCTGGGCTGTGGCTGATGCCCCAGGGGTGCCATCTGGCGTCTTCCTTTAACTTGTTTTTTGCTCCCTTCTATAATCTGCCTTCCTTAGCTTCTCCTTCTTGAAACCACCCTGCGGTTCAAACCAACTAACTTGGTATGGCCCTCAGTGGGATGGTGTACTGGGGGAAGCAGGGGCAAGCCCATGTTCAGGTTTGGAGCAAAATGAAGCGATAATTGGACATGAGACAGTGGTGTAATTGAGAAAAAGCAGAAGTGGAGGTCCTCCCCCCAGTTTTCAGACTCCTCAGAAATATTCTGGAGGGGACTGAAGGCCCCAGAAAAATGTGTGCTGGGAGTATTTGTGTTGTTCTGCAGAGAAGCTCAGGATGGCCATTGCAGTGTGTCCAGCAGCAAAGCTAATGGCCATGGGGGAACAGGGAACTTCAATTTCTTGAATGCGCTACCTGTTTTTTCACCATGAGGTTCAAAGCAATTCAGGGCAGTAATTGCAGGCACTTAGCTCTGTTCTCAGCATTAGGAGAAGGACCAAGATCTGGGTGCCCATTTTATAGGTGGGCATCTTGAGCTTCTGAGGAGGGCCCAGGTAATGCCTTGAAAGTCACCTTAGGAGACAGAAATGGAACAGCATGTGTGCTCGGGTAGTACATGGCATATGTGTCTGGTAATGTGTACCAGACCAGGCTTTTTGCATCCATGGGCTGAATAATTCTATAGCCTGTGGGTCAGGTAAAGGAGAGTGCTTGAAGGTTAGATGTGTCCTTAGAGGCAACAATTTAAAAAAGTCACCATAATGGTGATGATGGTGGTGATGGTGAAGATGGTTATGGTGGTGGTGGTGATGGTGGTGATGGTGGTGATGGTGGTGATGGTGGTGGTGGTGGTGGTGGTGGTGGTGGTGGTGGTGGTGGTGGTGGTGGTGGTGGTGGTGGTGGTGGTGGTGATGGTGGTGGTGGTGGTGGTGGTGGTGGTGGTGGTGGTGGTGGTGGTGGTGGTGGTGGTGATGGTGGTGATGATGGTGATGGTGGTGACAATGGAGGTGGTGGTAAGGACAACAATCAATGGAGCAAATATTTTTAATGCATTTTAAAACCTTCTTATATGCCAAACACCAAGATACATGATCCACATGGATCACCTGTTCAGGTTGTTAATAATCCAGTCTCCCTCTAGCACAGGCTTCTCATCCTGACACTAGTAACATTCTGGACTGGATACTTTTTGTTGAGGGGGCTGTCCCATGCACTGCAGGGTGGTAGACAGCATCCCTGGACTCTGCCCTCTTGACATGGGAAGCACCCATGCTCCCTACAGTCATGAAACCAAGATGTCTCCAGACATGGACAAATGTCCCAGTGTGTGTGTGTGTGTGTGTGTGTGTGTGTCAAAATCTCCCCTGGTTGAGGATCCCTGCATAATCAACCCACCTTCAACACCTCACCCACAAGGCGACGCAGCCTCTCCTTGAATACTTGCGGTGATGAGAGCTGACTTTATCCTCAGTAGCCAGGTCGATTCGTTATTTCATTCACATTTGTCTCAATGACTGAGTGGGCAATGAAGGGTTCAACTGTGTGCAGCAGATGCTGCTCAGAAGTTAGGAAAAGTGTATGCTGCAGCTAAGAAATACTTCCATCCTAGAGGGTTAAAACTGTAACAAAGATTCCCCCATATTTTGATGCTTAAAGGAATAAGGCCTTAGCTATGCAGAAACCGTGGCTCTCTGGAATAGCTGACTTTCTGGAAGGCTCACTGTAGTCGAAGCCTTCTTGCATTTGCCTCCTAAGATTATATTTTACAGATGTTTATTTACAGATGTTCTTGGCTGTCCACCTGTCTTTGCCTGAGGACTGAGATAGGCTCATACTCATCTTTGTGTCTCCAGCACCTAGCACAGTGCCTGGTGTACATTTTTGCACGGTGGCGAGAGAGTGAATGGATGTTTAGCAACTGTACCCATCAGAGGACCTCACGGATTTCCTTCAATCCCTGTATGTTTGCTCAGGGATGTTGCCACTGCCAAGGCCATGGCCAAAGCCTCCCTGTTCAGCAGCCCATGTGGGCCCAGGCCCAGGCTGCTCCTGGGCAGGTTGGGAGAGGGTGGGGCTTCCTTAAGCCACCCCCAACTGCTATCTCCAAACCTGACAGATCTGCAACCTGAAGGTGATAAAGTCTGACATTGCGTCAATGTTCTCATCTGTAGGATGGGAACAAAATACCTCCCTGGCATGGTAAAAATAAAGATTAACTTGGGGGAAAAAAGATGTACAAAGGCTCATATCATAGTACTTGACAGAGAGTAGGTGCCTGAGAACTCATAGTTTCTTCCTCTTTCCCCATTCTCTTTCCTGGCTGCCTGGTGCCTTTCATTTCATCATGTATTGAGCTGGCCCACCAGCCTATCTCTTCTGTGGGACATGGTGATTGGGCTGGGGGTGAGCACGTGACCCAAGCAAGCCAGTGAGAGTCCTCTGAGGGGTTGACCCAGAGGCTGGGTTTTCTCTCTGGGCGGCTGGGTTAGAAGGTGGTGGAAGGCTGGAGCTGCCGGTGGTCAGCCAGGGCTGTATGCACCGATTTGAAATGCTGAGGATGGCAGAGCAGGGAAATGGGTGCCTGCAGCATTGCTCAGTCTCCTGGAACGCTCTTTGCCTGAAGCCTACCTGCCTTTTGAATTTCCCAGCTCCATGAGTCAATATTCCATCACTTTGTGTTTATTTGCTTTATTTGGGGCTTTGTCACGTTCAGTCAAAAAGGTCCTAATCCATTATTTGTCTCCTCTCCTCTCCTTCCTTTCCTCCTTCCCTCCTTCCTTCTGTCATTCCCCCCTTCCCCACATCCCTCCTTCTCTTCATCCCTCTCCCACTTCTTTCCTTCATTCTTTTCTCATGCTTTCTGCTCTCTCCCCTAGAATCCCCATTTCCTCCAGTACCTAGCTCAGATCCCAATTTCATTCTCAACTGTTTGCCCATTCATTGCTTCAATGGTGTCATCAGATAATTGAGATACTGACTCCTGGACATTTAAAAATAATACTGAGAAAAGCTTTTCTAGACTCAAAGGCACACAGCCCTACTGGAGAATCCTGGGCAGGGAGATTGCCTCTTTGGGTTGGGGGCAAATATCCCTCAGCCCCAGCCCAAGCCACATTTCATATCCTGACTTCTGCCACCCTCATGTTCTTGGTCATGTAAAGTCAGCCAGCCTGTTTTTATCCTCCCACCCCTCTAGGTGTGACTGGGGCACCTCTGGCTACTGCTCATGGCTGTCATGCTAAGGACTGAAAAGCTTAATAGGCTGGGGCTGGGCCTCCCAGCTGGGAAGCTTCACCTCAGGGTGGGGGTGGGGAGGCACTCAGCCTTGCATCCACCCAGCACCGGTGCCCAAGGAGCCCATGTACCAGTCAGACATAAAGGATGCATTTGCCGCTGGGGGCCCCTGGAGTGATGGGTGGTCTTACCCACCAGGGGGCGTTGGTAGATATTGAAAGGGTTGGAATATGTTTTTGGAGGAGGGGGTGAATTAGCCTATTAATTTTCCCTTAGTTTGGAACCTAAGGAGCAGTTGCCCGAGCACGAGGGGCACTTGTGTGACTGTGGGCAGGGTCCCAGCGGGGGCTCCATGGCGGCCATCCGCAGGGCGGGGCAGGAGCTCAGGGGGAATGACCACTAAAGGAGGTCCTCGGTAATGACCCCAATCCCTCAGGCCCAGTGGCTCCTCCAAGGGGTTCCAAGAGGTTGGAAGAGGCTCTGCACAGGCTGGCTTCTTTGCTCAACCCTGGCGGTCGGCCCATGGGGGCTGCACAGCTATGCAGTGGCTCTGATCACCAGCACCCCGGACGCTGCCCCCGCCGTCCATCCCCTGGCTGCCCAGCGCCTATTGCCCTCGTACACCTTTGTGCACTGCGGGTGATGTAACTTCCTTTGTTTAAGGAGCAACTCATTTTTTCCTTAAATAAATAAATATAAAAAGTAAACTTCCCAATGCTCCTATAAATGGAAAGCCAATACCAAGTGCTGTGAAGGCAAGGAAGACATAAAAGGTATGATATGAATCTAGATGGATGATGGTCAACACAGCTGCCCTCCAAGGCCTCGCGCTGCGGCCTGCTCTCGCTTTATTAGAAAGGGAGGTAGGCAGGCTGCCCTCAGCCGGGATGGTCTCTGATTAGGTCCTGGAGGCATAGAAGGGCAGTTAGGAAAAGGAAAGTGACTTTCCCTGTGCCACAGTTGGTACATGCCTGAAATTGATGTCAAGTGCAGGCAGCGGCAGTTTGTCTCGTCTGCTGCACCCCTAACCCCTCGACTTGGGCACTCATGTTCTTTCCATAGTTGAAGAAATGGAGCCCCAAGGAGGAGATGACTTTTAAGAATGACGATTCCGGCCTGGAGATATTGGTATAGAGGCAGCTCTTCCGTCTTCAGGGCCAGGTGCTGGCCCCGGCTTAGCACTTCTGGTGTGACACAGATGGCCCCTTTCATCGGCGTTACAACGCTGTGGAACTGTTTCGATCCTCAAGTTACAGGTGAGCTTCAGACATCTGCCTGAGCTCACCTGGATGGGAGGTGGCTCACCTGGGACACAAAAGCGAGGTCCCTGACAAAAACCTTGGCCTCCTCCAATGCTTAGTCACTACTGTTCCTGTGTGGTAGTCACTGATTCATTCATTCCACCACTTAGCAGTCAGCTGTGCAGCACCTGAACAGTCAGGGTCCTTGAGTGCCTGCCACACACATGACCCTGACCAGCAGAAAGGGGTCTGCTGGGAAGGCTTGGCAGGGCCCACAGATTTGGGGGGTGGCTGGGGACCTGGGCCTGGAAAAGACCTGGAACCTAGGAGCTGTTGGTGTGCGTGGGGCCTCAGAGCACTGGCTGGAAGGAGCCGGCTCCCAGCCTCTTCCCCTCGGGGCCTGCCTGCTCCAGGGGGCCACTTGAGCCAGGGGGTCTGGCAGGCCTGCTCCAGTCACAGCCCCCCTTGGTGCCATCCCAGCAGGGCCTCTCACTATGGGGGAGCAGTTATTTCCCCAAAGGAAATCAGGCTGTTATAACACCTGGGAGCCTACACCTAATGCCCCAACCTGCCAAAACCACCAACAGCATGTACTCTCTGCTGAGTTCATGCCAGCCAGCCCCCTGCCATCCACACAGGTAGCCAGGGGGCCCGGCTCAGAGGGGAGTCTCAGGCGGAGACCCCATTGTCCATCTGCTCCAGCTCCAGGGCTGTATCCTGGTTTGGCTGCACCATTTCGGGGCTGCATCATTAGAGGGCCTTTAGCCCAGCTCCCTCAGCCCTCTGTCCTGGGTGGTCTCAGAGTCCCTCTTAGGTGTGCCCACATCTGACATCTACATGCCCCCAGATTCCTTCTAGGACACGGAAGCCCACCACAGCCTCCAACCTGCTGGAGCCTCAACCCAAAAGCATCTTCTCTTCCGGGGGACGGGGGGCAGCCCCTGATTAAAAGCAAAATCGTGCAATCACAGCCTCATTCTCATAGTTTAAGGAACTGATTATCTTGGTGACTCTTTTCCAATAATGGGTTTTATTAAATTAAACCCAAGGCAACAACAGCTTGATTATCTATGGTTAGCAGGAATGTGCTAGAATTTCTTCAGAAATCAGGATGTTAGCTTTGAGGACCAGCTGGTGGTCAGGGCATGGGCTCTGGAGCTAGACTAGGGGGTCAAAGCCTGGCTCTGCCACTTATGGCTGTATGACCTGAACAAGGCCATCATGCTCACTCTGTGCCTCGGTTTCCCTGTCTGTGTAATGTGGAGCAGCCCAATGCCTAGGCCTCTTGTGAGGCTCAAACAGATTCACGTAAAACTCAGCAAGGTCAACTGTAATCGTGGCCATGCAGTCTGGCTTGGGGCATTGCTGGCAAGAGGCCTGCAACCTGGAATCTCATTGTCATTTGACTTTGAGACAACCAGGTACTAGACTGTGTCATCTGTGCCCAGAAGGATGGAGAGTGTCAAGAGAGAAAAATGTATAACAAAATAACAAAAACTGTGGTTATTTCTTTAAGATGAACAGCAGAAAGAAGCTCCCCTCTAAGCCTCCTCCTGCTCACTTTGTTTTCTCTGCCAAACAGAGGTGGTGCCTCCTTTCCACTCTATTTCTTAATTGAGTCAACTCCATGATCCTAAATGCAAACAAGCATCCAGTCAGCCAAATAAGCACTTGCTTTTGGCTCACTCGACTTGCAAAGGAAGAGGATGAGTGACTGATCAGTGGGGGAAAGATAGAAATTGCTAAGAAGGCAGCTTCTAGGTTTGGCCAAAAGGCAGTGCAGGTTCAGCCCATTTGCTCCTTCTTGGTTCATTCATTTGTTCATTCAATCAACAGTTAATTAGTGAGGACTTGTGGGTGGAAGACAAAGAGGCTCCCAAGGAGTGTAGGATCCAGGGGAGCTGTGGGTAGGGGAGGAACCAAGTAGAAAGTAGTGTTGACATGTGGAGGTTCAGGGGACCGTGAGAGGGAAAGAGAGAGGACCTATGTCTCCCCTCTGGGAGGGGATGTGGAAGTGGAGGGGTGAAGAACAAGCTGGAGGGAGTCAGCTCAGTGAAAAGCTAAGGGGTGTGAGGTCAGCATCTGCCCTCTCAGCCAGGGAAGCCAGCTACTTCTCATGGAGGTGGAAGAGGCATCTCTGCATGGCCAAAATCCAGGGTGGTGGCATTAGGTGGGCAGATGAATCTCTGGAGAACCTCTGCTCTATCCAGCTCTCACAACCCTGCCTAAAGTGAGGGGCTCCCACAGCACCCCAACTTCTCCAGCCCTGGCTCATTTTCTCTGCTTCTGAATTTCCCCAACATCCATTGTCACAGCCGCTTTTCTTATTTTTCTCAGTGGGATGATCAGTCCAGAAACCATGATCTGTTATTGCTGGAAAAAAAAAACCCAGATGATTTACACTGAAAACTGGAGGCAACTCAAATACCCAGTAATAGAGGATTTATAACACAGTAGTACATCCCTATAAATGGAATAATATCCTGTAGTTAAAAGTGTTAATATTTTTTACTGTCATGATAAAATATTAACAATGAAATATCGAGGGAAAAATCAGGACACAAAACTGTTTTTATATTATCCCAACTTAAAGGGAAGAAATGAAACATCTATGTGAGCATAGATCAATGACTAGAAAGACCTAGAGTAAAATATTTGCAGTGGCTTTTGCTCCATGGTTGGTTTTCTTTATGCTCTTCTAGAATGTCTAATTGATGTGCTCTGAGGTTGCATTACATCAAGAGTCAGAAAAAATGTTAAGGTATTTAAAATCCAAATTCATATCAGGCATGCAGAATTGCCTGGTTCTTCTTCCAGGGTGTCTTCCTATGTCCATCAGCACGTGTGTCCTCAGTGACTCCGTGAGTGCTTGGGAAGCTGCTTGGCCATTTCATACCAAGAAGCTTTGCTCCCTTAATTCTCTCGTTGAGCATGGAGGCCCTGGCTGTGTCTCCCTGGTATTTTGCCCAAATGTCTTACCCCATTGCTGTGTCATCAGTGTGTCTTGATGAGCATTCTTTGATGAGTCATTGAGGGCTAATCACTGTACTCCATGTGCCAAATGATGAAATGTGAAATGAAAGACTGTTATGCTGGAAGGGAATTCAAGATCCTCTAACTAAACGAAACATTAGGCACAGGCCACTCCCCCCCTCCCATCACCACACAGGCCAGCTGAGCTGCTTGAGATGAACTCTGTGTGTGTGTGTGTGACTGTGTGTCTGGAGGCACGTCCGCAGTAGGCTGTGGCCTCCAATGTCAGGTTTAGCATAGGGTGGAAGCCACGGAAGTCTCCAGCCCTCTCACGGCCAGGGAAGACACATCTCTGTTTAGGGTTCTCTGGTGCCTTCTGGGACGCTGCCTGGGGCCCTGAGCCAGGCACACCAGGTCCTCCCATCCTCACTGTTCATCCTTCTGTCCTGTCCCTTCCGTGCTCTTCCATCCTGGCACTGGGCCTCCTCAGGTCAGGCTTCTCCCTCTGCCTGGGAGCCTCTCTCCCCATCACCTGCCAATGCCGAAATTCTCAGGGGTCCCCCACCGAGACCCTGCTTGCCCTGCTCTCTACTGTACCCCCACTGCTCTTTTGGGGTGGCCACTTATCCCCCTGTGTCTCAGTTTTCCCATTTGTAAAATGGGGATAACAGCAGGGGCAGTGAGGATTGAGAGCTGCTGTGTGGACACCCGGGAACGGCGCCCACAGGAGGCTCGAGGGGTGCCTGTTGTCACTGTTGGTGATTTGGTGGTCACTGAGGGTGGGGGTCTCCCCCCACCGCCTGGGCCTTGTCAGCGCTCATACAGGCCATGCTGTCTCTCGCAAGGGCTCTCGGGGCAGCTCTGGCCCACTGGAACTCGCTGGGGCCCTGTGCAGCTGCCCCCCAGGGATGCGACTTCCTGCTTTCGGGCTTGGCTCACTGGAAGAGGCGCAGCCCCTGTCTTTCTTCAGCTTCCGGCGTGCTGGCCCAACAGGAAAGAGCAGTTTCCATCCAGCTCCTGCCGGCCCATCCACCAGACCCCGAGGGAGGCCAGTGGCAACGCCCAGGGGCTGTGGGTCCGCCCCCGGAACCCAAGAGCGACTGAGCTGCCCAGGACACCCTTAAGCTGAAATTTGTTCCACTGGTGGGGGTGGGGGAGGGGAGAGGAGGGCTGAAGGCCAGGGGGGGACAGGGCACAGCAGGCCCGGGGCCCGGAAACCACAAACCCGTTTTGCAGCAGTTTAGCTGGTGGCAAACTTGTGCATCACAGTGCAAAAGCCATTTAACACCTTTAAAGAAACTGGAAATGGGTTTTTCATGTGTGGTGGTGCTGAAAATTGAGAATAATGATGGGATTATTAAAAACAGGCTTCTCGGTCTTAGACTTTTAATTGCCTCTGGTCTGTAACACTGACAAATAAGCCCTGTAGAATCCAAATGTGAAATATTTAGTCTTAAGGGCTTGGGATGACGTCTCTTCATTCTTTTGTGTATCACTTTTAGGGACTGCTTTTGGGGTAGACAGATGTTATGGAAGTGAGAGCGTGAAGCTGGGGACCAGGAAGGCCCAGTGCTGCCCCGATTCCCCTCTGCTTGGGGCCCGAGGCCTCGTGTCTAAGGAAGAGGTTTGAACAGAGCCGTGCCACGGGGCTTTGTGGAATCATAATTCAGCCGGGGCGCCGTGAGGGCTCTGCAGCAGCTAGGTTGGGGAAAGGCTGAGCTAAAGGAGCACTGTCCTCTGCAGGACTTCTCAGAGCCTTTATTATAATTATAGTGGCTGGTAACATATTAAGCACTTCTCTCAGCCAGACCCAGCGCTAAAAGCCTTGCCTTGACCTTACTTTGTTTTGAGCAACATGTATTACTTGAGGAAGCTGAGGCTTAGAGATAAGAAACGCTTCCCTCTCCCCCACCAAGTTCACGAAACTAGTGAGAGGAAGCTTCTGGTCTTTAACCTGGGTCTGTCTGACCAGAAGGCCTGCCTCCTGACTTCCGCACTCCGCTGCCTCTCCATCTGCCTGGAACGAGCATAGGGGTCATCAGAGGAGCCTGGAACGAGCACAGGGGTCATCAGAGGAGCCTGGAACGAGCACAGGGGTCATCAACACCACGTGTACATGAGGCTCAGAAGGGCACAGAGGCTGCTCCAGGCTACAGAGCAAACTAGCTGCCGGGCCCAGGCCTACTCCCTGCTCCCTTCCCACATCCGCCCTCCTTGGTACTCCGGTGTGGCCCTTTGGGGCAGGGGCATGTATTCAGCACAAGCAGAGCAGAGGGGGTCCTGGGCCATTGGCAGGGGTAGTGCCTTACTGCTTGGGTTCAAATCTTGGCCTGGCCCTCTGCTGCTATGTGGCTTGGGGCAACTTACTTAACCTCTCTGTGCCACAGTAAAGTACCTGCCTCTGTAAATGGTGATGTCAATTGTACCTTCCTTGAAGGTTTGACATTGGATGCTGAGTAAGTTGATAGTCACAGGAGCAGTGCCGGTGGCTCTCCCCTACCTGCCTGGGGCCTGGGGTCTGCCCCAGGTGCCTGACTCAGGAACAGGTTAGCTAGGTGTCTCTTGCTGAGGTCTTTGGCTAAGAGATCAGTAAGCTGAATGAGTTTCTTCCTAGAAAGAAATGAATAGTGTCCGAGAGATTATTCTCCTTGTTTCCTCAAATCTCACTCACTGGGTTAAAGCTGGGGAGAAAAGGCCTCTCCTCAGGTGCATTCTACCACATGGCCAGCAGGTGTCAGAAACAAGCCAGGAACGGGAGGCTGGTGGCCGCTCTTCGGAAAGTCCCCTGGTGTTTGGTGGTTGTATTAAGAGATCTCCAGCATGAGCGTTGACTTTTATGTCAAGTAAAAATCTTAAACTCAGAGCGGGCTTTGAGGTGGGGCCATGGGGGCCACAGTCTCGTCCCACAGGCACGATGTCCATTCCCTTGCACAAAGAGGGCTGGTGGTTTCTTTCTGTGCTGCCGGACCGCAGAGAAAGCTTCCTGGGGGCCCCGCCAAGGCCTGGGATGGACCTGGAGATGGCATGCCCCTGCCCTGAAGTAGGGAGTCTGGACAATAAATCTCTAGGCCCACTTTGGTGTGGTTAATCGAGCACTCATTCATTCATTCAACCAGGACTTATTGAGCGTCTGTTTTGTGCCCTGCTCTCCTCTGGGTTCTGGGGCTGCAGCCTGAACCATGCTCATGGGGCCTCATTTGCCAGGGAGCATCTTTCACTGGAGGGAAGGAGGAGCACAGGTAGGCATTTGTCAAGGGGGAGGGGAATGGCAACAGGGGCTAATGGTACAGTGAAATTGGGCCTGTGGCAGCCACATTTTGGAGGGTGGTCAGGGAAGGCCTGGGTGACTGAAAGATGCCCTCAGGGGGTGCAGGGAAGAGCATCACAGACAGAGGGAACAGCCAGGCCAAACTCCTGGAGGTGGGCAGGCACTTTGTCTACTCCTGAGCTAGCGGGGAGGCCCGTGTGGCTGCAGCTGGATAAAGAAGGGGAGGGGGTCAGGGGGCAGCAGGGGCCTGGTTGCCTGGGGGCAGGGCAGGGGTTGGGATTCTACTGGGTTGAGATAGTGAAACTGCCTATATGGCCAAAGTCATTTCACACAGTTCCTGCCCATCCTCTAGGCGACCGTGGCTGAGGATTTAGGCTTGTGAACTTCACACAGGTTCTGATTCTAGTGCTCTCCACTGGGGTCGGTTGGTCACTCTGGGCAGGAAAATGCTTCAGGCACCGCTCCTGCCTTTGTCGTGCTGAGTTAGTTTCCTGCCAGCAAAGGCCCGGCTCCTCTGGGCAACCCCCTCCACCCCCCCATACACACGCCTGGCTCTCTGCAAGGCCCCAGGCTGACCAAAGCCAGGGCTGTTTCTGGGGCCTGGAGGAGACCTAGAGGCAGAGGGAGCCTGGGCCAGAGGCTTGTGCCCTCCCCACCTCCAGTTTATAATGAGTCCTCCCCGGTGAGCTCTTGGAAGTGGAGATTTATTCTTCACATCTGAGAAAACAGTTAAACTGGCAATTCCTTGAAGACTCAGGTTCAAATTCTTATTAGGCTGTTAAGTGAGAGGGGATTTCATTTCCTTCCAGCGGCCCTTGTTCCTGCTGCCGAGCTGGTGTTTGCTGAGATGCCATTCCCAGGCCTCCCCTTTAGGCACGGCCCTGTCCTCCTGAATCAACTCAGCGGCCTGAGGCTCCTGGCAACCCCTGGCCAAGCAGGCACCTGAGCAGTTAGGTGGGCTGCGGGGCAGGGGAGGTGGAATGAGCCCAGGGGATGGCTGGCGGGGGGAGCCTGGAAATGAGGCCAGGAGATATTAACTGAGCTGTCCCCCAAGAATGTGTTTTGGGAATGCCACTTAACACTTATTTCCTGCTTGTCAGATCTTACAGCTTAGCTGTGGACACACACACATGAATATATACAGACATGTAGGCATCCATACACATGTGTGTACACATATGTACATGCATACAGATATATGGGCATATACATTTATACATACACATACATACAGATACATACAGATTTGCACATATACATATACACATATACCTAGACATATATGTACTCATGCATACATGCATATTTACATACATGTGAATGTACACCTATATCCATAGTCATACACACATATACCCATACATACATGTGGACATATAGACATGCCCAGATATCATACATACCCACAGCCGTGCATTATCATGTGCACAGATATCTAGATACAACATGCATGGATAGAGATACACGAACGGACACCTGCAGTGCAGGTGACTGCAGGTGGGCGCCCTCCCCATGAGCTTTGCCTCATGTGCTCCTTGCCACAAGCCCCGTTTGACATACCTTTGATTACAGGGAGATGTGATTCCACCCTTTTCAGGTGGGTGTTGATTACTTTACTGGAATCCTTTAAAAGAGGAGACATTTTCAGAAAAAAGCTTGAGAGCAAGAGAGCCACAAGAACCATGAGAGCCCACGCAGCCAGAGACCTTTGGAGAAGAAGAAGGAAAACGCCTCCAGAGGAGCTTCATGAAATAAGAAGCCTGGAGAGGAAGCTAGCAGACATTGCCATGTTTGCCACGTACCGTTCCAACTGAGAGAGAAACCCTGAATGTCAGGGTTCCGCCTTTCTTGAGTGAAGGTAACCTCTTGTTGGTGCCTTAATTTGGATATTTTTATAGACATGCTGTAATTGGGACATTTTCACGGCCTTAGAACTGTAAACTTACAACTTATTAAATTCTCCCTTATAAAAGCTGTTCCATTTCTGCTATATCGCATTCTGGCAACTAGCAAATTAGAACAGCATCTTACCTGGTGTCAGGCCTGGGGTGAGCAGGGCTTGTAATTAACTAGAGCCCCGGCTGATTGATTCAGCCCTTCCCAAGGCTGGCACTCAAGCTTGGTACCCAGGAGGCCCAGAGGGTCTATTGCGTCAAAGTGCTGCCTGCTTACCTGCCTGGGAGCCAGCTGCAGCCAGAGTTTCGCTGCAGCCTTTCCTGCAGCAGGCATGGGCTCGCTCAGAGCCTTGCCTTCCTAATGCGGCATCAGGGGGCTTTTCTGCTTCCTTTGGCCAGCATGAAGATTCGGCCCAGATGCGCCTGGCACTTTGGGCGCCCCCAGATTCTGCCAGAATAGGCTTATGGCTTGAAAGCTCATTTTGGAGTTGTCCTGCCAGAGATGCAGCTTTTGTGTCAGCAGGATTAACGTGGACAGAGTCTTCTGGGCCTGTTCTTCCTTGGCCTTGTCGAGCCTGTGTCGCCTGCTGTCTGCAGGGACCGTCTCTTGGTGCTGCTGTTAATTAAACTCATGGTACTTGGGGGTAGGAAAAAAAGTAAAAAAACTCTGAAGTCATTTTCCATACTGGAAATCTTATTTTGGAGGCACTCAGAGAGGTCAGGCTGACTGGGAAAATTTGCAAGCCTTAGATGAACTCAAATAGGTTTATTTAATTAACTCAACTTGGGGTCTGGGGGCAGTGCTGGGAGAGAGACCTGCCACCAGCCATGGGTTGGGGCCGCCACCCTCATCTCCGGCGCTGGATTCAGGCCTGGGCCTGGGTGAAGGGAGGAGAGAGCCAGATTTTCTTGGAAGAACCTAGAAATGCTGAGTGGATACTCTGGGACTTGCTGACCCAGGCATCTGGGAGTGCAGCCCGACCGGTCATCTCCGAGTAAAGCTATCTATAGGCTGATGGCTATTTTCAATTGGAAATTCATTTTAAAGTGGCAGCAGTGAGTGGAGGGAATCCATTAGTCACACGGAGAATTCCCTCACTTCCGTGTTTTCTTGCCAAAGTCACTGCTTTGAATGCTTTGGAACTGGCAGCCTCTTGGGCCAGACCGAGCTGGCTTCTCTGAGCAAACTTAGAGTGATCTGAAAATGCCCAAAGGAGGGGGAGCATGCTCTGAGTCGGTGGCAGCAGAAACCGTCTTAAATGTGCAGCCCTAAGCCACCTGCTGAGGAGGGAGCAGGACCTCACTTCTGAGGGGTTAATTTATCCCGGGTTGTTGGGCTAATCTGGGAAGTTGCCTTTTCCCTTAGGGCCAGGAAAGAACAGCTTTAAGTAGGAACAATTTAATTCCTTGGATCATGGTCCTAGTGAAGGAGAAACCACATTTCATCCTCTCTCCTTCCGTTGCCCATTTAAAACTATTTTAAACTGCCCATTTAAAACTGAAAGAAACAGGGCTGGGCAGGGTAAGGGCCTGAGGTTGCCATGGAAACGGTGCCTGGGGCAGACACCTTGGCGTGTATTATCTGCTTTAGCCTTGAAATTGTCCTCTGTGCCAGGATGTGCCCTCCGCTCAGTGCCCCTGGGGCCCAGCTCCCCCTGCAGGAACCCAGGGTGGCCCCCAGGAAGTTGAGTGCCACGGGCTGCTCTACTCAAAGATGGGAATTTCCCCAAAACTCATATAGGCTGGGTTTCTTCTGGAATGTTCTCCAAATCCTCTCCCAATTCACCTCCCTTTGTCTCCATAGCAACCAACACCCGTGATAAATGGTCAGACCCAATGCTGTCTTTTGCTTATCGCTGGCATTCTGGGGGCACCTAGATGGGATGAAGTTCTCAGGAGCCTCTGAGCTGTTTCCAGTGACCGCCCCATGGGCGTCCGGACACGGGCTTCCCCTAGTGGCCAGCCAGGCCGGCAGGCTGGGGGGAAGGTGAAGAATGCCCCTTCCTCTCTCTGCACTGCGGTGCAGTGACAGTCCCCAGACCCACTTAGAGAGCTTTTATCAGTAAGAGACTCTGATTCGGGAGGGCTGCGAAGGGGCCTGGATTCTAATTCTCTTAAAGTGCGTTTTGCAGACAGTTTCTCCAGCAGAGTCATTTTAAGAACCACTCTCTCTTGAGTCAAACCCCCAAAGCAAGCAGAGAAAATCTACTTGAAAAGAGTTTGGAAAATGCGGAGAATAAAGGAGGCCATTTGCTGACATTCAGACAAAAGGGGCCAAAGGGACAGTGGATGGAAATGTAAATGCCTGTGCTCCATGCTGGGGCCTATGTCCTGCCGTGAAGGTTATTTCTGGAAAGGTGAGCCCTGAAGCCTTACTTATGTGCACTCCCTGGGCTGGCAAGGTCCTGAGCTTGTCCTTGGGGTCGAGGCGCTGCTGTCCTCGCTTTGGAAGCATGTCTTGGGTCTGGAGGAACCAGGCTAGAAGCTATGCATTGACCAGATGGAGCTGGAAATGTCTGGCTGTGGGGACTCAAGGGAGAAAGTCTGGGGGCCTGGGTGGCACAAGAGTAACTCGCTGTGCCGGCTTTCCCCAGCCCCTGCCCGGGCCCACTGTCGTCTCCCACCGGCTTCTCTCACCTGCAGGCAGCCTTTTCTCTGCACAGCAGCTGCGGCCAGCTTTTGAAGAGCCAATCAGATCATGTCTGTCCTTTGTTTCTAACCCTCCTATGGGCTCCTGTTGCCCATGAAAATGAAATAAAATCCGCTGTGATCTGCCTCCTTACCTCACTGAGCCCTCACCTGCCCTTAGTCACCGTCCATGCTGGCTTGCTCTCTGTTTTTCCGAGTTCCAAACTTTTCCTGACCACAGGGCTTTTGCATCTGCTGCTCCCAGTGCGGGTGGTTGTGGGGGAGATGCCCTAACCTTCTTCCCTTCTTCCCTGCAGACAGGGTTTGTTCCTTGAAATTCATTAGCTCCATTTACTGGCTCTCTTCAGGGAGGCCTTCCCTGACCCAGCAAACGGCAGCTGCCCCAGTTATTGTCCCCAAATCTTCCTGCAACGTCCTTCATGGAATGGATCTTACTTCTTGATGGCATGTTGGCTTTTATTTCCTTTCTCTTCCACGAGGCTACGCACTATTCTGCGGACAGACCCGGCACACAGTAGGTGCTTGGTTTCGTCAGTGATTAGCTCTAGGGGCAGTAGGGGCGGTGGTAGAAAAGTCCTGAAAACCTCAGCAACTTATCTCAGCAAGGCTCACTGTCCTCAGCCCCGCACACCCCCCACGGCCCTCATGGCCCCCACGTCCCCGCGGACGGACGCCTGCCTTTTCGGAGGCGCTTGCGGGGAATGAGCAGGGGTGAGAGGAGGAGGCTGCATGTCAGCTTTTTTTGGGGGTGGGGTGGGTTCATGGTCCGGGAATCGAACCCGGGGGTCTCCCGCACGGACAGGGAGCATTCTACCGCTGAACCACCCGCTTGCTTTTAACCACCTGAAAGTGAGTACCCCACTTCTGTGCACCGTCCAACTTCCTGCAAAGAAGTCCGGAATCAGAGCATGGGGTTGGGGTGGGGAGTCCTTGGGGACCCCTGGTGGGAGGAGTGAGGGCGGCAGAGGGAGGGTATGGGGAGGGGCAGAGAGAACAGCCGCGGAAACACACGCCGCAGCGCCAGTACGCGGCGCAGGTCAACCTCCCCCCATTTCCGCTGTCCCCTAGCCGGGTGATGAAGTGACTGTGCCTCTGGCCGGCCGGCAGTCCATCTGTTAGGAGGCCCTTAAAGGCTCCTCACCTGATGGCGCCCCGGCCTCATGCTCCACGAAGCTCCTTGGAAAATGAGCCATCCTGGAGTAAATGAGTGGGTTCCAGGGGTTTGCCTCCTGCCCACCGCGCCTCCCTCCTGTCCGGCTCCTGAGAGAGGGGTGGCAGGGACCAGCCTGACAATATACCCCGTCTTGTTGTTCCTTCCTTGAGTCCTGAACTGCTCGAGCTTATGCGTGAGGCTGTGCTGTGGGGTGATATTAATTATGGGGCTGACGTTGTGTTGGGGAGAGTGAGTGCCATGTGTAAATCGACTTTCCTCAAGGAGGGCAATTTTATTTTTCTTCATCTTAAAAGCAAGGCTGGGGCAGCATGAGGGATCACACTTAGGGGTTTTAATGAGCTCCAGTTAAAAAAATTAAACACAGAAACTTTTCTATATGGAGAAATACAATTTTCTGGAAGAATCTTTTTGGGGATTTGGAGTTTTTCATAAGTGGTGTTACCCGGTGGGGAGGGGTTCTGGTGGAGAGGGGTCAGGCAGCAGGCAGGTCAGCTCTGCCAAAGCTCCCTCAAGCCAAGAATAGGTTAGGGCTGGCATCTCCAAATTCCTAGAGCAAAAGCATTTCTTAGCAAGGTTTTCTTTCCTACAGCCAACATGCATAGAAAGGGTGAGTGGGGAGAATTTGACACATTTTGGTTTGAGAATACATACATGAAAACAAGACTAAATAACAGTAAAAATGACTGCAGTTAACTGAGTTCGTGTTATGCGCCAGCTCCACTCAAAGTGCATTGGGTGCACTGCACCCTTTAATCCTCAAAAGATCATTGCATTGTTGCTGGTTCCGCAGTCAAAGGAAACAGGACATGTGGGCTGGTCTGTGTTACACAGAAGACATTGTACATATCATCATTTAAGATTGCTATTAAGAACGACCATTATAGGTAGCATGGTGTTGGTAATAACCTCAGGGCTGCTGTGAACGAGAGCTCAGCTCTTGTTTGTGTGTGCATGCTTGTATTCATTCTGTGCGTATGTGTATGTGTGTATGCAGGTGTGTGCATGCTTGTATTCATTCTGTGCATGTGCACATGGTGTGCCTGTGTATTCATTTTGTGCGTGCATGTGTATATGTGTGTGCATGCCCATATTCGGTGCATGTGTGTGTGCTTGCATGCATTCATTCTCTGTATGTATGATGCATGTATTCATCTGTGCACATGTGTATGTGCATGCATGTATGCAGTCTCTGTGTATGCATGTGTTCATGTATTTGCATGTATGTGCAAAGGTGAATTTATTCTGTGCATGTGTGCCGGTATGTGCATGCATGTGCATACATGTGTTCATTCGGTGTACGCATGCCTGTGTGCATGTGTGTCCATGTCTGTATTTATTCTGTGCATGCGCACATGTATGTGTTTGTGCGTATATTCAGTCTCTGCATGCATTTGTGTACTCATTCTGTACATGTGTGCATGCACGCATGCATGCATGTATTCATTCTGTGCATGTGTGTTCGTGACTGTGTGTGCATGCACACGTGTGTGGAAAATGATGTATGTAAGGATGGAGAATCCCAAACACAAATGGGGACTTTGCCCCAGCTATGTTGTGGAAACTGGGAGACATGAGCCCCAAGTCCACACTTCGAGACATTTTGGACCATTCTGTGTATAGAGAAAGGTGCAGGAGAAAGTACTGGATCATGAATCATTCTAAGGCAGGTATGTGCTACCAGCGGTGAGGGAAAGAGTAGCATGTGGCTTCCCCAGACAGCTGCTGGGTGTCTCTCTGGCCCCATGGCAGGAGTTCAGTGCTCCCTGAGCCTCTTCTCACCTAGTAAATGCAAATGCCATGTGCCACCGTAACAGTTAGCTCTAACCCTGCACCAGGCTTGCTGCCAAGCCCTTTCCCTGCACCACCTTGTTCACCACTCAATATCCTGATGAGTCGGTGCTGTCAGTTCCCCTGCTTTGCCAATGAGGAGACCAAGTCTTTTTAGATGCAAGTGGAAGCTACACAGAGGTGGTGGGATCCCGAATGGATTAATCCAGTCATGACCTTGGGCCCTTCAGTCAACACTATTGTTGAAGTTTAGTCTTCCACTTTCTTTTTATTTTTTTTTTCCCGGTTACATCCCTTTTACGTTTGGTGGTCCATAGCTGTGACTGTGTTTTGGCATAGGTTGTTAAATAATTAGGCTGCCTGGTAACTTTTTTTAGTATTAGATTGTTTCCATTTCACCTTTCCCAAGATTCATGAGGCCCCATAATAAAAAGTCAGCTGAAAGTGCTAAATTATTCAACAGAAGGGCAGAAAGGTCTGTTTGCATTGAACATAAGGATGTGGGCTACAAAATGGGAATTTCCTAATAAAGGAATCCCACCACTTTTCTCATCCCTCCCTGGGCGAGAGCCAAAGAATCAACCCAGACTGAAGGCATCAGATTTAAGCCACTAATTACTTCCTAATCATGCAGAATAAAAGCTACATCCCTTAAAATACACCAGACAGCTCAACATAATCTCTTCCTTTCTCCCGGCATCATCTAAGGAATCCAGATGTTACTGTAATAACCACTCCATAAACAGAGTACCCAGCTGTAAGAACTGACTTCTCAGCATCCACATACCCCCCAAAATCCTTCCCAGGTAGGGGTTCAGGTTGGCCCAGTTTCAGGACAGCCCCTGCTCGGTGCTCAGAGGGCCGTGGGGATAATGCCACATCAGAAGTTCCTTAATGGCAGTGTGATTAAAAAACAGGCTCTGTGTGGACTCTTCATTCCCACAGCTGTGTGAGACACCTTTATAAAGTGTTATAGAAAAAAATTATAAAATTTAAAAAGCCATCCTCTGTGGGTGCCTTAGCAGGTGGGAGGCAGGTGTCCGGCCTTTGGGAACTGGGTGCGGGAAATGGTGACTTAAGAAGATGAAATGGCTTTAATTCAGACATAGCTAGATGCCTCAATCGAATTTGGGTTCATTAATATAAATAATAATAAAGTAGCCAACCTTTCTGCGGGGCTTGTAACACATCACATTGAATGCTCACACCTCTGTGCGGTGAGGCTAATTAATCACCCCTCTTGCAGACAGAGATGTCAGGAGGGGAAGCGATTTCCCCAAGTCCCCCTACAAGCAATTGGTGAAGGTTGTGCTTGAGTATGGGAAATCTAGTTCTACTACTTCATATGCCTTGATGTGGTTCACGCTGGCTTTTTCTCTTTCAAAATAGCTTCAGTTGAACTCGTGATTTTGTAAAAGAAAACTGGTTTTAGGTTCAGCAAAGTGCATTTTAAATGTTTTATTCTTTTAGTTTATTTTGAAAATGACTCCATGATTATAAAATGATATATACTTAACATAAAACTTGCAGATGCAAAGAGTATAATGACAAATAAGGAATCAATCCCAATTCCCTTTTCTAATTTAATATTTTGCTGAGTATTCTTTGGGACATGCCCCATCCCAGGCTGGCTGTGAAAGGGGACATTCCCAAGATGCTCCAAGGAGAAAAACATCTGAGGGCCAGGGGTCGAGGAGCTCTTGGAGGCAGGTAATATGCATTTGTACATCAAAGACCCTGAGAAATTCTATGTCAAATCAACCCTTTTGTTTGTATCAATCCAATCCTGTTTTCCAAAGTGACTTGTCCATGGAATGCCTTATTTCATAACAAATTTTTTCTCTCCAGGGAGTAAGCTCTGGGAAATGCTGGTCTCACTAGGCTGCGTGGTCACTCAAAAGGTATTTACTGAGCAGCCTTTTAAAATGATGTTCATTAGACACTTAACTTTTTGCTTTATACATGTCCTGCACATTTGGTGTTAAGTTCATTTCTAGATGTTTTAGGGTTTGAGTTCTATTGGGAATGATTTTTAAAACTATGTATTTTCAACTCATTTACATATTAGAAAGCCATGATTTTTGCATATTTATTTAAAACTGATCATATTGCTGTATTTGTTATTGTTTTTTAAAATTTTTTTATTAATTAAAAAAATTAACAAACAAAACATTAAGATATCATTCCATTCTACATATACAATAATTCTTAATATCATCACATAGTTGCATATTCATCATTTCTTAGAACATTTGCATCGATTTAGAAAAAGAAATAGAAAGACAACAGAAAAAGAAATAAAACGATAATAGAGAAAAAAGATTATACATATCATACCCCTTACCCCTCGCTTTCATTTACCACTAGCATTTCAAACTAAATTTATTTAAACATTTTTTCCCCCTATTATTTATTTTTATTCCATATGTTCTACTCTTCTGTTGATATAGTAGCTAAAAGGAGCATCAGACGCAAGGTTTTCACATTCACAGAGTCTCATTGTGAAAGCTATATCATTGTTCAATCATCATCAAGAAACATGTTTAATAGGTTTTCTATTATTTTGCCTTTTCCAGGAAAATGACTTTTTATTATCAACAGATTATGATAGTTTTTCTTCTTCTCGTCCAGTATTTATGCCTGCTTTTATATTCTTAGTCTAATTGCTTTGCTCAGAACTTGTAGAACAATGTTATATGGTAGCAGTTATAAAGGTTACTCTGAAGTCTTTGTGACTCTCATGGAATGCAGCTAGTTTTTGCCATTAATTATGAAGCTAATTTTTGAACTGAACCACTTAAAAAATCTCCTAAGGGAGTATCCCCTACTACTCATTTCAAAGTATCAAGAATGGATGTTAATTGTGACAATATCTTTTGGACCTGTTCAGGTCCCAACCCCTGGTCATATGGGTGAGAACCCATGATAAACAGGACCTCTGAAGATGTTACTAGTAGGTAAGGTGTGTCCAGACTGAATAAGGTGGGCCTAAATACAATGTGGCTGAAGTCCTTAGGAGCAAAGGAAATTGAACCCTGGAAAAAACAAAGAGCCATGGAGAGTAGCCAGAAGCAGAAAGTCAGTGGGAACCTGGAAGAAAAGGACAGAATGTCATCATGTGATGGGAAAGCCAAAGACTTCCAAGGATCGCGGGCTGTGAGAAGGCTGTTAATGCCGGGAAGAAGCAAATCTTCCAGCTTCAATCCCATGGGACAATAAATTCCTGTTGTTTAAGCCAGCTGAGTGGGTGGTATTTGTCTTAGCAGTCTGAAAGCTAAGACAGTATGGTAAAGTATCTAAAAAATGTCCTAAACTGAACAGTTCTTGGAGTGTGGAAAGCTATTATGGTGTAATGGATAGGTTCTGGTGTCAACTTGCCCAAATGATTATGCCCAGTTGTCTGATCAGGCAAGCACTGGCCTGACTGTTGTTTCAGGAATATTTTGTGGCTGGTTGATAAACCGGACATTGGTATATTAAATCAGTCTGTTGATTGCATCTGTGGCTGACTGAATCTGTAATCACCTAAGGCATGTCTCCCACAATGAGATATCCAATCAGTTGAAGGCTTTTAAGGAAGAAGAGAGATTCATTCACTACTTCTTCAGCCAGTGAGCCTCTCCTGTGGAGTTCATCAGACCCTTCATCGAAGCCGCCTGCTTGACAGCCTGCCCTATGGATTTTGGACTCTTCATTCCCACAGCTGTGTGAGACACCTTTATAAAGTGTTACAGAAAAAAATTATAAAATTTAAAAAGCCATCCCAGCATGCTTGGTATTTGCAAACTGCAGCAGCACCTCACTTCTCTGATACCAAGATCTGTTTTAGTTTGTAAGCTGCCGTAATGTGATACACCAGAAATGCGAACGGCTTTTAAAAAGGGGAATTTATTAAGTTGCAAGTTTACAGTTCTAAG
Source organism: Myrmecophaga tridactyla (assembly GCA_004026745.1). NCBI lineage: Eukaryota > Metazoa > Chordata > Mammalia > Pilosa > Myrmecophagidae > Myrmecophaga > Myrmecophaga tridactyla. The sequence goes on along the minus strand of PVIY010012003.1, from coordinate 1,987 downwards.
ATGTGAAAATGTCCAAATTAAAGCAGAGCTATAAAAATATTCAAATTTAAGGCATCCATGGAAAGATGCCTTGGTTCAAGAAGGCTGATGATATTTGGGGTTTCTAGCTCAGCTGGAAAGGCACATGGTGAACATGGTGACATCTGCTAGCTTTCTCTCCAGGCTTTTTCAACCGCTTCCCCAGGGGCATTTTCTTTCTTCATCTCCAGTGATCTCTGGCTGTGTGGGCTCTGTTGGTTTTGGTGGCTCTAAAGCTTTTCCCAAAATGGTTCCCCCTTAAAGGACTCCAGTAAGCAACCCCACCTTGAATGGGTAGAGACATATTTCCATGGAAACCAAATAATCAAAAGTTACCACCCACAGTTGGGTGGGTCATATCTCCATGGAAACAATCACAAAGATCCCACCCAGCAATACTGAATGAGGATTAAAGGATGTGGCTTTTCTGGGGGTCCATTGTAGCTTCAAACTGGCACATATGGTGTGCTATTCTCTTCTGTGTGCTAACATTTTGTTCCAACTCTGCACAAACCTGCCTAAGCAAAGGGTTTTTCTGTAGTGACCTTTCCTGCTTTAATCTGTGTTAGGCCCTGGCATCCAGGTTGTGCTGGCTTCAAAAAGCCATCAAGTGACTTTTTGTCTTTTTCCATGTACTGAGATTATCTAAATTATAGAAATAATTGGTTCCTTGAAGATTTGAAATTAACAAACAATAACTCATACCCCACTGGTGGGACTGTAAATTGTTTCAGCTACTTTGGAAAGTAATTTGTTAATATAAACTCCATTCTTTTATCGGTCCCCTAAAGAAACTCTTTTATTCATGTACAAGTTGATCTGTACCAGAATTTTCATTGCTGGGTGGTTTGTATTGGTAAAAAATCAGAAATGACCTAACCAGGGATTAGGGGATTGGATAAGATAATTTATGTGATGATTCCTCTACAGCAGTGAAAATGATGAGATTACATCTGCTCATATCAACATGGAAAAATTTTCAAAAGCATAATAGGGAGTGGGGAGAACGAAGTGAAAAATGAAAGATGCTCATTGTGATGCAATTTTGTTTTAAAAAATAGAGAAAACAATGGTATGTATGAGTTTTAGATGCACATACATTATCAGAGTACCAAAGGGAAGATATTCACCTTTGGGAATTGGGATTTACACTGGGGAGTAAGAAGGGGATACAGAAGTGGGGAAGGAGAAATGATGTTTCAACTGTCTCGAGAGCATTTGATTCATTAAGCAAAGGAGGTCTGCCATATATGTGGGAAAAGCAAAGTGTCTTTTAAGTCTGTGGGGTGGGTCGGTGTACTTGTTATTTTACCCACTCTTCATTTATAGCAGCCACTCCCCTGAGAGACTTTATCAATCTTTATCTGATTTCTCAATTAAGGACTAAGAGAGGTCTTTCCAAGTGTCTTTTGTGATTCTACTAATTTTTCCCATTTATCCTGCTTTAAAATGGGAGATTGGGGCTGGATATTGACAATTGTTGTTTTATGATGAATTGCATAACACGGTGCTTGGTATACAGTAGGTGCTCAATAACTACCAGATGATGTCATCTTCAGCATCTTCCTCATCATAGTGCCACTTTGGCTATCACCTGTCCCCTTTGAATGCTCTGCACCCTGCCTGAGACCAGTGCCGTGGGGGCTGGACACTTCAAGCTTGGGGTGGGCCAATGGTGCCCAGAAGGGGGTGGCCTTGGGATGCCCCAGGGCATAGGAGTCTTGTGCCTGGTGGGGTCCCTGTCCATTTCATTTGGGGGTGCCCGTCCTCACAAAGCTGATTCCCAGGCTGCCCTGTCCTGCCTCTCTTCAAGCCCCACCTGGAGAGTAACATTCCAAGGGCCCCAAGTTGTCTCCTGCAGCCCTGAGGCCTGGTTTCTCCTGCCTGGTGGGAACCAGCCCAGCACAATAACTGCTTTCCCCCACTGGCTGCTTTCTCCCCCTGGTTGCTTTACCCCGCTGGCTGCTTT